>PVIC010056895.1:0-10815 GCA_004025085.1 Thryonomys swinderianus
AAAAAAAAAAAAAAAAAAAAAAAATTATTTAAAGGAAAAAATATATTAATATTTGCCAGATATATATTTGAGTCATCTTCCAGAGCAGTAAGACAGAAGCCATTGATTGTGTGTTAAAAGAGGGGAAAAAAAGCTGAATTCTTTTTCTGTCTCTCCCATTCAAATGTTAAAGGCACATGTTATTTTTTATTAGACTTTTATTTAAATTGTTTATATAAAAGTTTTTTATCATAAATATAATATGAATTTATCATATCCAAATGAAATAGAATCTATTGTTTTTTTTGTTTGTTTGTTTTTGAGACAGGGTCTCACTTTGTAGTTCAGGCTGGCTCTGAGCTCACTATGTAGCCGAGGCAAACCTCGAACTAAGCAATCCGCTTGTCTCTGCCTCCCGAGTGCTGGGATTACAGGCATGAGCCACCACGCCCGGCTAGAATCTATTGTTTTATAAGGCGTGAATATAAAAGATTTGAAACGATCATGATAATAGAGAATAAAATAGACTCCTAAATTATGTTTCACGAAGATCTTTTCTATAAAAAATATTTACTCATGTAATCCTTCTTGGAAATTTCTCTTAAAATAAATTTTATGTAAAAAAAGTTGCAATGGGGAGGAGGAAAATGAGAATAATTTGTATCATATACTGGTACAAATTCTCAATGTGGAGTATAATTGTGATGTGTATATATAATGTTACAATAAAAAAAAGGAAAGCTCCTATCTCAAAACTAACCAGCAACAAATGCTGGCGAGGCTGTGGGGAGGAAGGAACCCTTCTCCAGTGTTGGTGGGAATATAGACAGGTACAGCCATTATGGAGATCAGTGTGGAGTTTCCTCAAAACCCAGAATTAGAGGTCTCATTCGACCCTGCTATTCCCCTGCTAGGTATATGCACAAAGGAATTAAAGGATTCATATCACAGTGACATGTGTGCACTCGTGTTCATAGCAACTCAGTTTGTGATAGCTCAATCTTGGAAACAACCCAAAGGCCCATTAACTGGTGACTGGATAAAGAAGATGTGTTTTTTTCTTCTATAAAATTGAATACTATTCAACCATAAAGTGTGACAAATTTGAGTCATTTATACTCAAATGGCTGTCCCTTGAGCCATACTCCTAAGTGAAATAAATAGGTCACAGATGAGTAGATACCATATCTTTTCTCTGGTATGAGAAATTGAAGGTGTAAATGAGTTCTACAATGTATGATGGATATTGTGAAATAAAAGATATTCAGAGGGAAAAGGGGTGTAGGGGTAGATATTGTGAAATAGAAGATATTCAAAGGGTAAAGGGGTGTAGGGGTAAATAACAAGGGGAAAGAAAAAATGTGATGGAAAAAAACAAAGCTACTATTATATAGAGAGTGAAGAGATATAGGGTGGGTAAGGGAATGGAAAAAAAGAGAATTAAGTTATGTCATATACTGGTACAAATTCTCGAGGTGGAGTGTGATCATGATGTGTATATAAAATGTACCAACAAAGTCAATTAAAAGTAAAGCAATATAAATAAGTTGAAGTACTAGGTAAACTATAAATGAAATCCTTGACATTGTGCTAGATCTTCAGAGTATATTAAATAGTTTGTTGCTTAGGGCATTTTTTAAATATCAAAAATTAGAAAGGAATAAAATTCAAGAGTATTTCATTTACATACATTTATATCTTTTTCTTTTTTTTCTTTTCTCTGGATATTACAGTCAGACATACTTCATGTATTTATTAGTCTGAGAGACTAAAATGAAACTAAAGTGTAGGCAATAAAATTACTAATAAATGTTGGTTAGATATTGGGAGATGACATTTTTACTTGATTTTGGTGGGTAGAATGTGTATCTCAACTGTAAGAAAAGTGTATCTTCTATTACTCTGTCAATTTGGTTTTATTTTTCCTTCTGGTTAACATTTCTCCTGCTTGCTAACTTTCTTACATTTTGGTTGTTTCTGTAGTTTTTTTTAGTATTGATATATTTTGAAGCCTAAAATCATGATCAGATATATTAAATGATTAAAGTTAGTTTTCATAAAATATAAATTCATGATGTAAAATTTTAATCCAACTTTTTACATATTTTGGGCTCATTTTCTGGTTCATAATAGCAGCTGCAGATATAAAAGATGCCTATTAAATGTCGTCTTCCCATGTATCTGGAAATAATTGTCATTTTGCACTAAAGTGGTAGAAGGACATTTGTGGAGGATTCAAGGGTATGCTCAGTGAAAGATGCTGTATTTCAGGGAAATGGAATGAATTGTATTATCTCAACATGTCAGATTTCTCTGCCACTTTGTGACAGTTTAATTTCTGAATTATATTTTAGGGAATCACCTAATTAATTATTTATATCCCCTTAAAAATTAATATGTGACAATCCTAAAGAGATAACACAGTTTTTCAGATAATCAAGTATTTTAGTATATTTAGAATTTTCAGTGCACTATAATTTGGGGGGAAATCACTTATGATAGATAAACCTGAAGAGTTATTATGCTCACTTAAAAACTATGTGTTCATTGTTCAATATATGGTATGCTAAAATTTTTATGTTTATTTGCAGATATTAGAAAGAAAAAATAGTGAAATAGAAGAATTGAAAACTTTATACAAAAAGAAAGAAAATGAAACTGAGGAGACTATAAGAAAGCTTGAAAAGAAAGGTAATGAATTGTTATATAAAGCTTTCAATAACTATAAAAAGATTGTAAAATTTGACTTCTTAGCTTCTATCAGTAGATGAATTTATGAGTATTTTAAGGTGACTAAGTGAAACCATGTTTGGGGGGGCTCTGTCTGAGTGCATATACATGTGTAGTAGCAATGGCTAATATGATTGATAGGAAAAACTTTAAAAGTATTCCCATTTACACATTTATTAGGAAGAAAAAGAAAGAATGCCATCAAGTATAATGTTGATTGTGATTATGAGTCAAAACATTGAAACAAATAGGTGGTCTTGGAAGAGAATGTTCTATTTTTTGGAGAAAATATCTTTTGTAAGATTTTATGAAGTCTGGTAAAATTTAATTAACTGGAAAGAACAGTTTTCTATTCAGGGATAGGAATGCTGAAGTTGGTAAGTGGTGGGGTGGATACTGCAAACCTATGTCACTAGAGGGGGTAATCTGTATGTTCAGGGCCAAAGTTGATTGAAAACAATTAAGGTAGTACAAGGCAAAAGATTTATATGGTCTGAGGAGAATAAAGACCCAGTTCAAAAATGGACATCTGAAATGAACAGATACTTTCCAGAAGAAGAAGTAAAAGCACCTAAGAAATATATGAAGAAATGCTCAACGTCAATGGACATTCAAAAGATGGAAATGAAAACAACTCTGAGATTTCGTCTTACTCCACAAAGAATGGCTGCTATCTCAAAATTAGCCAGTAATAAATACTGGCGAGGTTGTGGAGAAAAAGGAACTCTTCTCCACTGTTGGTGGGAATGTAGACTAGTACAACCATTATGGAGATCAGTGTGGAGATTCCTCAAAAAACTAGGATTAGAGGTTCCATTTGACCCTGCTATTCCCCTGTGGGGATAAACACAAAAGAATTACAGGATTCTTATCAAAGTGACATATGTGCACCCATGTTTATAGCAGCTCAGTTTGTGATAGTTAAATCTTAGAAATAACCCAAATGCCCATCAACTCTAGACTAGATAAAGATGTGTTTTTTTTTTTTTTCTTTTTGGAGACAGGGTCTCACTTTGTAGTTCAGGCTGGCCCTGAGCTCACTATGGTGCCCAGGCAAGCCGCCGCGAACTCAGCAATCCTCCTGTCTCTGCCTCCTGAGTGCTGGGATTACAGGCGTGAGCCACCACGTCCGGCATTGTGGTATGCGGTGTTGATTGTTGGTGGGCGTGTCTCCACGCCCAGCATTATATGTGGTTACCGGATATCGAACTCAGGTCCTTACGCTTGTGAGGCAGGCGCCGGAACCACTGAGCTAACCCTCTGGCCCTAAAGATGTGCTTTTTAATAAAATGGAGTATTCTGCTACAAAGAATGATGAGATTGAATCATTTATACTCAAATGGATGTACCTTCAGGACATACTCCTAAGTGAAACAAATAGGTCACAGATGTGTAAATATCATATATTTTCTCTGATATGAGGAACTGAAGTTATACATGTGTTCTAGAATGCATGATTGATATTGTGAAATAGTAAATATTCAAAGGGTAATAGGGCTTAAGGATAAATGATAAAGAAAGAAAAATTGATACTAACAAAAGGAAACAATGCTTGTGTATATGGGGGAGAGGTAGAGTGGGGAGGAGAGGGGAAAAATGAGAATTAAGTTATGTCATATACTGGTATAAATTCTCAATGTGAAGTGTAATTGTGATGTGTATATATAATGTACCAATAAAATGTACCAATAAAACATTAAGGTAGCTAGCAGGGCAAGATAAAACATAATCTTAAATTGCAGATTTACAAATCTGAGCTTCATCCATATAGATGCCAGTGAGCATTTTGAGGTGTGAATTTTAGGACCTCATGTTTTAGGGAAAGCAGGGTAATGGAGACAGAATGGAAGTAGGAAGGGAGTGAGGGACAGAGAAGAGAAGGAATGAGGGGAGGAAAGAAGGAGAAGGAGGATGAGAGGGAGCACAAGAGAACATACCACTCATATGTGACCTTAGGGAGTCTCTGGGCCTCTATTTCCTATTATATTGTGGTGTCAGAATAAGTATGTGAAGTCCCTTTCAACTCCAAGATGTTAGGTTTCTGTACTTCATGATTTTTCATGTAAAGTGATAAGGACTCAGAATATCTAAGTAATGGCAGTGGCAGTGCTAAGAATGGAACTGAAGAAGAAATGTTGAAGAGGGAATCATAGTTCAGTGAGTAATGAGATATAGACAGTGAGTGGAAATCAAGAAAAAATAGTTTCCATTTAGAGATTTGCAGGGATATTGTCTCTTCTCCAGATCCCCAGCCCTAGATGTTTCTGAGTGGATGGGCAATTACATATACACATTAACCAATGGGATAGATAAATTAGATTAATTTCCACTCTAGAGTGTTGGGGAAAGTAATTGGAAATTTATGGTTCTTTCCCCAAATATTATCAGTAACTATGAACATAGTTTTGATGCTTTCTCAAAATTGACCTCATACTTAAAATGTACCAATAAACTCAGTTAAAATTTTTTGAGGCTTGCTTTCTTAGTCTGATTCAAATCAAGAAATTGAAACATGCCTAATGTTAAAAGAATACCTGAATTTGAAAACCAGTGTTTCTTTACACTTTTGAGTTATAACCAGATCTTGATTTAGTGTTGAAATTGTGAAGTAGAATGCATTGTATCCACTAAAGGCTGCCATTATGTTAACTTTGATTCATTTCCTCTTTTTATTTGTTTCACATTTGAGATACAAGTGAAAATATTTCTAGATGTATATTTTCAAAAATTCTGCTATCTTTAAGTGAATAAAAATATATTCAGTAAGGTAAGAGAATGTTACACTGAAATAAAAATGCAGGTGAATTTATGTTATAGTACAGATGACATGAATATATTAAATTTTTATTTAATTCAGTACAGTTTAAATAATTTTAGCAAAGAAGATAGGAATTATTTATAATAATTTATAAAATAATTTAAAATTTTAACATATATATATTTCCAGTGCTGGGGATTGCCTGGCACATTCTAGGCAAGGAGAAATATTTTATATAATTTAAAACATTTACACTTTAGTAACATAAACCTTGAAAGTAGTTTTAAAGTAGGAACAACCATATATTGAAATGACAGATACTTTTATTTATTCATTCAATAAACACTGTTTTGAGAACTTACCTGTGTGGTAGTACTGTGCTCTGTGGATAACATTTTGAAATTGAAATCTTTCTTTTCATTGTAAATAAGAAATAGGCAAGTAGAATGTTATAATAATGTAAATGACTCAGTAGAGTAATATATTTGGTTTTCATAGAAATAGAATTTCTTGGGCCTGAAGGTTAGCTCAGTGGTTCCGGCGCTTGCCTTGCAAGCGCAAGGTCCTGAGTTTGATCCCGGTAACCACATATAATGCTGGGTGTGGAGACTCATGCCCACCAATAATCAACACTGCATACCACAGTGCTGGGCGTGATGGCTCATGCCTGTAATCCCAGCAATCTGGAGGCAGAGACAGGGGGATTGCTGAGTTCACGGCAGCTTGCCTGGGCACCATAGTGAGCTCAGGGCCAGCCTGAACTACAAAGCAAGACCCTGTCTCAAAAAAAAAAAAAAAAAAAAAAAAAAAAAAAAAAAAAAAAAAAAAAAAAAAGAAATAGAATTTCTTTCTACCTCTGCAAGAAGAGGAATCAGGCTAGTGTTTCCTAAAGAAGGTGATTGTTGAATTGATACTCCAAGGATGACTTGGAGTTTTTCCACAAAGGAAGGAATAGGTGAGAGGCGATCACATTTAGGCAGCAACATAGAAAGGAACATATCCTCTGGAATCTGCAGATCGGTTGGTGTATTTACACTCTAGGTTAAGTGTGTTGAAGTGGCAGGAGATAGGGTGAAGGAACCCTCCCTATTCCAGGCTTTTGGCTTTTATCTTCTAGGTGAGAAGAATAGCAGAAAGATGGTCAGCCTGTGAGTAAAAGTACTGGATATACACTGTTAAAAAGCCTCTAACCAATAAAGAATTCAATTAAAAAAGCCTCTTTTTAAAATTGAATTCTTTATTGGTACAATTTATATAATCACACATACAATTGAATTCTTTATTGGTACAATTTATACAATCACACATAACATTGGGGAATTTGTACCAACATATGACACAGTCAATTCTCATTTTTACCCATATCCCCACCCCACCCACACCTCCCCACCCCTCTACATGCTCTTTTGTTTTCTTTCAGAATCATATTTATTCCTTCCCCTCATTGCATCCCCACACCAAATTTTCTTTGGAAATTTCCCATTCTACAAAGACTGTCATACTTTCTAGAGCTCATTTGTATCTACAGGTGCTCATATCAACAAGAAGATCTGGTATTTGCCTATCTTTGATCTATTGATTTCACTCATTAGCGTGTCCTCCAGGTATATCATTTGCACATAAATGAATCAATCTTGTCATTCTTTATGGCAGAATAATACTCCATTTTATAAAAAAACCACATCTTCTTTATCCAGTCTCCAGTTGATGGGCATTTGGGTTGTTTCCAAGATTGAGCTATCATGAACCGAGCTGCTATGAACAAGGGTGTACATCTGTCTTTCCGATGTGATTTTTAAAAGTATTTGGGTATATTCCTAGCAGGGGGATAGCAGGGTCAAATGGGACCCGTAGTCCTAGTTTTCTGAGAAATCTCCACACACATCTCCACAATGGTTGTACAAGTCCACAATCCCACCAACAGGGGAAAAGGGTTCCTTTCTCCCCACAGCCTCGCCAGCAATTATTGTTGGTTGATTTTGTAATCGCAGCCATTCTTTGTGGAGTAAGATGAAATCTCAGTGTTGTTTTCATTTGCCTCTCTCGAATGACCAGTGATGTTGAACATTTCTTCATCTGTTTCTTAGCTGCTTTGAATTCTGCCTCTGAGAAGTGTCTGTTCATTTCATATGCCCATTTTTGAATTGGGTCTTTAAACTTGGGGAGGCTGATCTGTTTAAGTTCTTTACATATTGTAGCTAATAGCCCTTTGTCTGATAAACAGCTATACTTCACAGAGCTAGATAAAATAATACAAAAATTCATCTGGAAGCACAAGAAACCTAGAATAGCAAAAGCAATTCTAAGCAACCATGACATGGCAGGGGGTATTTCAATCCCCAATTTAAAACTCTACTATAAAGCCACTGTGATAAAAACTACATGGTACTGGCAAAGCAACAGAGCTGAGGACCAGTGGAATAGATTAGAAGATCCAGAAACAACCCCGGATACACTAAGCCACCTTACCTTTGACAAAGGAGCCAAACATCCTCAATAGAGGAAAGACAGCCTTTTTAACAAATGGTGCTGGAAAAATTGGGCTTCAACCTGCCAAAAGCTACAGCTAGACCTATCTCTTTCACCATGCACAAAACTAAACTCACAATGGATACGAGACTTAAACATTAAAGCAGAAACAATAAGCCTGCTGGAAAACAGATTAGGTAAAACTCTTGGAGACGTTGGCTTAGGCAGAAACTTCATGAAGAAAACCTCTATAGCACAAGAACTAGCAGAAAGAATCAACAAATGGGATCTCATGCTACTGAAAAGCTTTTGCACAGCAAAAAAATAAAAAGCCCCTTTAAAGCAGTAGAGAACCAGTTGGAGGGGAAAGTTGCTTGAAGTGAGCACTGTTAATATTTTGTAGGAGAGAGTGAAGACAGATCAACTATAGCAGTCTTAAATGCAGAAAAAATAAATGGAGAAAAAGGGCAAAGGAATAAATAAAAGATAGTTTAGAAGAGCAGATTGAGAAGACTTGGTGAAAAATTGAATTGTCTATTAACCACTATCCTGTATTTTATATTGTGACATTCATGTGTTTTCTAGAATTGGTTTAACTATGTTTTTATCATTTTTGACAGTTCAGATCCTTGTACGTGACTGTCAAGTTATCAGAGAGGCTAAAGAAAACCAGATTGCAGAGCTAAAAAAGATATGTGAACAAAGTACAGAATCCCTGAATAATGATTGGGAAAAAAAGGTAAGCTTCCTAGGATAGTAATACAAAATATAAAAGTACAGGCTTCAGATTAATATATTTAACGATAACAATGAACTTCACAAAACAGAAAGTTATAAAGAAAAAATAAAAATAATTTAAAATTCTGGATAAATAAGAATCAGATATTCTTTATGTTTCAGTGTACTTCCTTCTAGGAAATGTATGCTTGACTTAATTTTTTAAAATTTATTTTTAACATTTTGACTTAATTCTTATATTTAATGTTCTGAATTTTCTGTCATATTCAGTAGACAAAACTGGTAGTGAAATAGCCATTTTAATTTTGGACTTAGATCATTTCTTTCCTGAACTCTAGGCAGAAAAACATCATCCAGACTAGAATTTATCAAACAAGCTCGTGTGTTATGTGAGTGAAATCCCTATTGGGTGGGTCATACTAACATATATATATATATATATATATATATATATATATATATATATATATATATATATATATAATATATATATTATATATATAATATATATATTATATATATATAATATATATGAGAAATTAGTGCTCTGGGCCTGTTAAGGCACTCATTTTTCAATATAAGACATAATACTGTTTTAAATTGTACATTTTAGAAAAAACACAAATGATAATCAGGGATTTTGGAGACCCCTTGCAAACAGTCCAAACTTCGTATGTTAAATTTGTGAAACCCATGGATCTTCCATATGGCTATTATTGAGCCATTCCCACTATTTCCTGTTCTGCTAGAGATTAAAGTTCCTAGACTCTCACCAGTACTATTTTCATAATCATTGCTTATGTTTTCGGGGTATGTCCTGTAATTTCTTAGTCTTCTTTATTTCTCCAATGTCCTTTAGTCCACCTATGTCATGTCCTTTTCTGTCTTCTGTATTCATGGACCAAAAGTCCAATAACATCATGGAGACTATTTTGGATTCTTGTTCTCCCTACCTAGTCAGTGGTGTTGTATCAGCAAATGGGAGTTAGGATTCCATTTCCATTAAAATAAATAAAGGAAAGCCCACAAAGCTGAGGGATTTTCAGTCTCTCTCAGTAGCAGTCCCCTGAGCCATGTTTGAGTCTCCTATATTTGCCTTTTTTTGTTTTTGTTTTCATTTTGTTAGCTTAGTTGACACAGGTATTTTAAAGTTCAGCCTTTATACAGGGTATATATAATAATTTGTATACATGATACACATTACATAATAGTTCTTAGTTATCATCATTCTCTAATTTATTAATATGATCTGTTTCACTTGTAAAAAATGAAGACACAAGCAGGATGGATAATACAGATAGGGAAATAAGAATCTTTTTTTTTAAATTGAATTCTTTAATGGTACAATTTATATACATCTCAAAATCACATATAACATTGGGAAATTTGTACCAGTATATGCCACAAGTTAATTCTCATTTTTACCCATATCCCTACCCACTCCGCCTCCTCCCCCCTTTATACATGCTCTTTTATTTTCTTTCTGTATCATATTTATTCCTTCCCCTCATCACATTCCCACACCAAGTTTCCTATAGAAATATTCCACTCTATAAAAGCTGTCCTACTTTCTAGAACTCATTTGAATCTAAAGGTGTTCATGCCAAAGAGAAGATCCAGAAATTGTCTGTGATCTATTGATTTCACTTATTAGTATATCCTCCAGATGTCTCCATTTGCACCTAAATGGATCGATCTTGTCATTCTTTATGGCAGAGTAATACTCCATTTTGTAAAAAGACCACATCTTCCTTATCCACTCTCCAGTTGATGGACATTTGGGTTGTTTCCAAGATAGAGCTATCACGAACTGAGCTGCTATGAACAAGGGTGTACATCTGTCTTTCCAATGTGAGTTTTTAAATTCTTTTGGGTATATTCCTAGCAGGGGTATAGCAGGGTCAAATGGGACCCGTGGTCCTAGTTTTCTGAGAAATCTCCACACACAGATCTCCACAATGGTTGCACAAGTCTGCAATCCCACCAACAGTGGAGAAGGGTTCCTTTCTCCCCACAGCCACGCCAGCATTTATCGTTGGTGGATTTTGTGATCGCGGCCATTCTTTGTGGAGTGAGATGGAATCTCAATGTTGTTTTCATTTGCATCTCTCGAATGACCAGAGATGTTGAGCATTTCTTCA
>PVIC010056896.1:0-10815 GCA_004025085.1 Thryonomys swinderianus
AATTTCAATTCCTTAAATTCTTCTATGAAGAAAATGGATAAAAATCAGTCAACTAAAACATTGCAGAAATCCAAAGAAACCATTTAAATCCCATCCAATAGAAACCTCCATAAGCTTTGTAAATAGTCTTTTAAAAACCACATCTTTTTGAAAATTAGTATGTAGGGATCTTTAGGATTGATCATCAGTTTTCTGGTTAGCTGTTTCCCCATGAAGTGACAACTAAATGAGGGCAAGAGATGTACAGGGACAGATGGTGGCTTCTCTCGCCCATGTTACAGAGTCCAGATGTGGCCCTAGGAACATAAGGGAAGAAACAGACTTGGTCTGCATGTATTTTAGAAAGATCTGAATACAGGGAAATATACTAGACAGCAGTGTGTGCAACAGGGGTGGTACTGGGGAAAGTAGTGACACAGAAACTAAAGCAAGTTCTAGCAGCTAGGATGCATCTAGCGACTGGTGAGGGTTCTCCATTTTCAGAGGGTTTGAAATGTATCTGAAAATTCTTGAAGGCTCCAAATTAAATGTACTGTAGTCTCCCTTGGCTAAGAAAAATCAATTTCCCCTTCTTTACTGTAAATGACAACTACAATGAAAGACAAGCAGTAATATAGGATTGAGACAACGTTTCCCAAGTGCCAAGGTCCTGGTCAACCCAGTGGCATTTCAGAAGTGGGAGCAGTCACCTTCCAGCAATGAAGCGGACTTTCAGGCAAATTGTTACTACTCACATGAAAAATAGCTGAGATCCTGATTGGCAGATGAGAGCAAAAGCTTAAGAGGGGCTGTAAACTGTGGCGAGATGGGTATCAGCTAAAGGTGATTAATTCTCAGTGAGACTAATAAATAAAGGGAACAGTGTGCTGTATTATGCTTGGCACATCTGGTACTTCAGATCCCACAATCAAAGCACAAACTGAAATTTGAACCAGCCATCCTCACCGGACAAGTCACCTCGAGGTGACTCGGAGCTGCTTTTTTCATGGAATCAGCGTTGCGTGGGACGCAATCACTGGCCTTCAGCACAGGACAAAGGCGTAATTGCAGGTGGTGAAAGGGGGATTATCAGCTTTCAGGCGGCTGAGGAATCAGGTGGCTCCAACTTTGTAAAGAGGGTCAATATTTGGACAATCGATTTTCTCTCTCTCCCTCAATTTTCAAATGTTAAAGTGCCAGAGAAAAGGGCAAAAACTGCACTGAAAGTTAAGAAGGACAACGGATATGAGCTGCTTTTCTTAAACTTTTATTATCATGAAGAAACCAATTTTTAGTTGTTAAAATCAGAATTTTAGAATTCAATGGTCAAATTAAAATGCTGTTTGCTTTCTTGTCTGGCAGAGAAACAGTGATCAGCTCAGGCAAAAATATCATTTTAATGAATATACTAATTCCTTAAACACAAGTTCTACATTGGTTATTTTTAGCATTTCTTTGATTGAAATTTCATCAAATATCAAAATTAATTCATATTTCCCCAGAAATACACTTTATAGTTTTAGATCTGGTTTTATTGTTGTTTTGGTTTGTTCTTGGGTTTTGCTTGATTATTTTGCTTGTATTTTTTGGCAAAAGAAGATGTGTGTTCTCAAAAATAAACCTAGGAATTAAAATTATTTTGAAAACTCCTAAAATCCTCATTAGCATTAATTTACCAAATATTTATTGAACATCTATATAGCTGTCACCAATCTAATGAACTAACAGCCCATGAAAGAAAGCAAACACCTGAACAAATATTAAATAAGTAGTTTTAATGCAGCACAGTATTATGACATAGGAATATAAATACTGTGAAAAGAATTAGAAATAAAACATCTTGAAAAACAGAAATTAGTATAATCTAGAATATTCTGTGGTCCCACTTCTAAAATATGGTAATTTTGCATTCATCCAAGTCATGGTGACAAAATAGCCACTTCACATGAGAAAGTGAATGCAAAAGAAATAAAACTTGGTGGGAATTTTTCATTTCACAGACTGCAATTTCTAGATTGGATTACTGAAAAGAAAATACCTCCTGGTAGAAATGATATAGTACAGCATAGCATTTAATGCGGATCAGCAGGAATTATGTTGGCTGCTGGAGCTGCCAGACTAATAGGTTCTGTCCTTTAAGACCTCGAAAGTCTGTAGAGAGAGACAGACAGTAAATAACTAACTAGGAATTAAATGCTAATATACCTGGAGCACAGGGGGCCATTTCTCCTTGTACTATATGTATTGACTAGACGAGATAAATCTCCTTGAAGAACACAAAAGAAAATACAACCATAATTAAGAGTGGAGTCCAAACCCTGGCAGCAGGAAGCAAAACCGAACACACACTGCGTTGGTGCAGATGGGCAGGTGGGAGTCTGCACACCGCAGGCGCTTCCGGAAGCCACTGGGCAGCACCTGCAGCCACACACACAGGTGGTCGGGCAGCATTTTTTATAACTTAGCTATTAAATTATAGTCTCTTGTTCCTACCTTTCACATGCCCCTATATGTAGATCTGGCCTTATTGTTCACCCTCCTTAAAGAGAAGCAGGAACTTAAAGCCAGACAAGGAGCCACGGTACCCAAATAAAGTTAATCCCTGCTTCAGTGGTTGTCCAGCTCTGATTGTGAATTTCTTAAAGTGCAAATTCCTGAGACCACCCCATGAGTAATGAGTTAAATCCACTGAGAGGAAGGCCTAAAGGACTTGTCTTTATTTTAGACATCCTGAAGGATTCTGACTCTGGTAGTTTATTAGCCCCACTTTGAGAAATTTTGACTTATTTTTTCCAAACACACATATATTAGTTAGACAAAATCAGGTATTTTGATCTTAAAGTGAGATGATAAAGTGTTTCAGAGTTGGGTTTTTTTTTTTTTTTTCAAAAAAAAAATTATTACAGCTTTAGTCTATATACGACCTTGTGTCTTTGTTCTACTGATTCCCAAACAGCACATTCTGGCACCTCCAAAGTGAGAACTCAATCTGGGTGTGGAGATCCTGCCATACCTCTTTCCACACAATTATGTCCATCACTGTGACCCAAGTTTTACTTTGTTTTAATTTTATAGAAATGGAAACTTGTTTTTCTCACTTAATTGTATTTCATTAAATGTTTTTTATTGAACATCTGTATTATCTGTCATTGAACTATTTAAAAGATTTTTCCATATGAGAATTTTTCAATCTATTTCATTACTTGTATCTGTTTTTTGTTTTTTTGTTTTTTTGTTTTTTTTTGAGACAGGGTCTCGCTTTGTAGTTCAGGCTGGCTCTGAGCTCACTACATAGCCTAGACAAGCTTCGAACTCAGCAATCCTCCTGTCTCTGCCTCCCGAGTGCTGGGATTATAGACGTGAGCCACCACGCCTGGCTACTTGTATCTGTTTTATAATATTCTAACATAAACAGGCTATAATTTGCTTAATTATTCTCAACAGATGTGCATTTAGGTTAACCCGCTCCATCTTCGCTATTATGGAAAATGTTCCCATGACACATCTTTGTGTGCCTCTCCATGAATGTGCAAGAACGTCTTCAGAATGGCTGCCTAAAGTAGAATCTAAGATAAAATCTACTGATTTTATTTTAAAATCATTTTAAGTATTAACAGCCTTCAGACATTATCCTTGTACTACCACCACCTACCAAGACAACCCTTTTTAGACTACTACCCTGCTGATTGAAAATTATGTGATGTGCTTTTAATCTATATTTATCTAATCATTACTAAATAGGGATTTTGTCAAATAGTCGTCTGTGATATTTCTGTGAATTCCTTCACATATTTGTTCTCTTCTATTTATCTGTTCCTGTTTTGAAGGATTTTTTGTTTTTAGGGTTTTTTTCTCATCATTTTATAGATATTCTAATCATCAGGTGATAATGAGATCTATGAACTGATGAGTAAAACAAGAAGAAAGCCAATAATCACATAATTATACAGTCAGGGATATAAATATGAAATCAGATTGAAAGAATTTTTCTATTGTTATGTATTCAAATCTCTCTGTCATTGTCTCTCTGGTTTCTCAGTGTACTTGCTGTCTTTACAGTATTATTCTAGATGTGTGTAGGGTAATTACTAGGGTAGAGAAGTAAAGGAAATAAAAGTTGACCAAATTGCTTAGCTTCAATGATTTGATGGTGCCATTAACTGAAAAGGAAGCAGGTTTTGAGAAGAAAGGAAAGTGTTGAGTTCTGAATGGGCCATGCTGAGTTTCAGATTGCAACAGAACATTTTGATTGTGACTTCTACCATCAGAAAGTTGGAAGAACACACATCACTCACCAAAGAAGCAATTTCTTTATAGATATTTGAACCAGTCTGGGGTTTACATTCTGGCTTTGCTGTGTGAATCCACTTTCTATTGTTTATGTGCGATCGGAGCTGGGCCATCAGCTCAAAACACTTGATACCATCAGACTCCTAAACCAGACTGATGCTGCTGATGAGCTCACTGTCTGATAGATCTCTGTTCTTACATTGAAATGCAACAATCTCCTTTCAAGGATTATTATCTGCTTGTCCTAATTGTATGAGTTTCAGATAACTAGATAAACAGAAAGCATTGATATTGCAGAAACTACCTACCTGCCTGCCGCAAGATGTTTTTCAGTTCTCTTTATGTGGACAGTTTATACATATTTATAGGATGCAGTTATCAACATATATTATTGACTTAACCAGCTTGATACACAAACTTTCCTTTAGCCTTCAGACTTTACACTGACCCCCTGAAGCTCACAGATATTGAATATCTTGCCAGTGTCACACAGCACCCATATTTAAACAGAATCTCACTAGAGTAAGAGGGATTGATGCTCATTCAGTGCCAAGAACAATGTTTAAGCCCTGAGTTCAGAAAGGGATCTGGGCTACAAACATGGATCTGGGAGGAAACATGCTGTCTGCAAAGATCTGGGAGGAAACACAAGGCTGGATTCCTGGACATGTGACTGGTGCAGTTATAAGGGGATCATGTTCAGTTCAATGCTGTGCTGTTGCCATCTGAAAATTCTGGATTTATACATTATGGTCATATTTATTTGGGGAGATTTTTATCTGGACATGAAATCTCGAATTGTTAACAATTATTGAACAATCAAGAGAGGAGGGTGGATCCCAGTATCACCCGTTCTCATGGATCCTAAACTACTACAAACCAAAATGAGATCTTTGACCTTTAAGAGGTCACAGTGTGACAAGCCTTGCTGGCAGAAGCCAGGTGCATCTCGGGTGTCATAGGGAAACCAAGAAGCTGAGCTGGGGCACATAGATTCCCACAGAAAGACTTCAGTTATGTCATTGAAGGGAGCAGCTAGAAGGTGATACAGGGACAGAGGACAGCAGTTTTATAATGGGGGAAATCACAGAATGTCTGTGCTTGTGGAAATAAATAAAAAGAGGGGAATTTATGACTCAAGAAAACAGTATTGTCATGAGGCCTGAGATCATGTAAAAGAGAATGAAATGGATGAAGCCATGCAGGTAGAGAAGAGAAGAGAGAGGTGCAGGTAGAGGCAAAGGCACTGAAGGAGTTAGTGCTGGGTAGCCTTTGTTTTCTGCCAAAGACACAGGAGCAAGTATGGAGCTGTGAAAAGGGATGAAAACCAATTCCACATGGAAAGAAAGTCAGTGAGTCATTAGTAATGGAAAATCCAGGCTTTGGGGCCACATAGTCCCAAAATTCGTGTCAGATTATACACCCAGTATTTTCTTCCATGGTTATCATGAATCTAAGAGGAGTCATTTTTACACCCTTACCCAACTGTTTCTAGTTATTCTTTGGGTGGCTTTTACCATACTCTGGAAATAAAAATTTTCTCTCTCTCTCTCACACACACACACACACACACACACACACGAAAGCAGAAAGAATGAGAATCTGTGCTTTTGGCAGAATGGAGATTCTGGAAACATGATATTCAAGTCCTCTAATTATACTAATCTCTGAGTCTGTGTAATATCTATGCACATCTTGTAAACTCTAGATATCTTCATATGCATTATCTCATTTACTCCTTACCTGATTTCTATGTCATTACCTTAGTCATATGGATGGGAAAAACTGAAACCCTGAATTGAGAATTAAGTTCCAGGTCACAGTAGTATGAGTCAGGATTCAGCCCAGGCCTACATGACTGTGGGGATTACCCAGCAATCCACCATGTGCGTAAAAGGATCTCATGGTTTAGCATTGTACTTTTACACCAACAGTCCTGCTTGATATAAACTACCTTGAGTGGCAAATGTTAGTCATTTTATAAACAAGGAAACCGAGGTTCAATGTGACTTACCAACTGTCACCCTCATCAATAAGTGAATTTACCCCTTTAAACATAAAAGCCAGTGCCATCTCTAAAAAAAAGGCTAGGACCCCACTACTCCCTATGAGCTGTATCAAGTTTTTCTGGAAACACCAACTCATCATGATGAGCTATTTGAGGAGCACAGTCTGCAGATGTGGCTTTCTAAAAAGATGAGTTTGTGCGAATTAGGAATTTCTCCCAAGATGACAGGCTATAAAAATTTTAAAACTAGGGCCAGATATTTATCAAGCTGGTTAAGTCAATAGTATATATTGATAACTGCAAGGCTCCAGTGCCTTCCTGGCAAGCACAAGGTCCCTGATT
This sequence comes from Thryonomys swinderianus, assembly GCA_004025085.1. Taxonomy (NCBI): domain Eukaryota; kingdom Metazoa; phylum Chordata; class Mammalia; order Rodentia; family Thryonomyidae; genus Thryonomys; species Thryonomys swinderianus. The sequence goes on from PVIC010056896.1 coordinate 6,620, forward strand.
CCATCCCTGCTAACTACATACAATACTGGGCGTGGGACTCACATCCACCAGTACCACACACCACAGTGTTGGGTGTGGTGGCTCATGCCTGTAATCTCAGCACTTGGGAGGCAGAGACAGGAGGATTGCTGAGTTCGAGGCTTGCCTGGGCTACATAGTGAGCTCAGGGGCAGCCTGAACTACAAAGTGAGACCCTGTCTCAAAAAAAAAATTAAGACTACATTTAGAGAAATATGAAACTTGTTCTACATGAATAGCTACCAAGATTGAAGGATGCTCCTATGGTTGCCAAGGGGGTAGTTGTGTATCCAGAATGGAGAAGGAAAAAGTATGAAAAATGTCTCTTTTCTTAGAAGTCGAGGTGCAAGTCAGTGTAGTGACAAGTGTCTCACTCTGCCAGAGGTGCAGGAAAGAACATGATCCTTTAAAGTGGACCCTTCCTTCCCTTGTTTAGGGCTGAATACTGAGTAATATAATCAATCAAGATTAAAGGAAGAAACAGCCACCAGGAAGAAGCAAAACAGGAAGTTTACATCCAAAATTGTTAAACATCTCAAGCCTGTGCTAACTAGAAGCCACCTATAATTTAACAAGCTGCTGTATGACTGGGATGTCCTGAAGTGTTGCACATCCTGGTTGTGGCAATGTGCTCTGTCTTATCTGTGAGGGACAGTAGCACAGCTCAGTTAAATGGATTAAGCTGTTGACTCTTCGGAGGACCATCTTTAGCAGTTTCTTCTTGGTTTAAATGAGCGGTGACAGCGACAGTCCCAGGAAAACACCTTCTCCAAGGCTGCCTCCCTGGCTCCTTTTGTGGCTCACTGTGGCCTTTCAATCCCGCATGATCACAGCATGATGCCTGCATCTCCCCCCACGGTTGGAAAGCAGAGCTGATCAGCCTATCTGACCAAGGCATGATGACCGACTCTTTCCCACTTCTGTTCCAGGAAGCCTGCTAAATCAACGCCACACATTTCTCACTAAACTTAGGAACTTACAAGTGAGAACTTGCTCAGATTGTCACAGCAATGACATCTGTGTCTAGTGTTCTATGTAAATCTGTTTCAAATACATATGTGGATGAGTACGTGCACATATATTCATGCACACACACTCATACAGCCCATCAAGGGTATATCTGAAATTGATTGCCCAAAGGGATAATGAAAATTGGAAGCTTCATGAAAAAAAAAAAGGTGACATGAGTGACAAATGTTGCCAAAAGCATTAAAATGAATGAGATAGCTCTGCTCCTGGCCCAGGGCCACCCTGCTTCAGCAGCAGTGCTGTCACAGACCTGCTGGGTAATCAGCAGCCTCCAAGGACAGCTGCTGTTTGGTCAATGAATGCATTTCTGTTTGGCATGTGTCCTCACGTTGTTGAATATCCAAAGTCTGTCATGTAGCAAAGCAGATGCAGAGGGATTCTATGCCTATGACTTTACTGAAGATATAACTTACTAGACTTAATTTTTCCTTGAGACTTCTCTCACTGTTCATAGTATTTAATCCAGAAGATTTCCATTTGTATAATGTACCCCCTAAGTATTTAAAATATTTTATATGCTCAATGTATAATGTACCCCCTAAGTATTTAAAATATTTTATATGCTCAAAGTATTTGGAAAGTAATTTGGTACTTCTTAAAAACTTAAACATAAGCCTGCCATGCTAACTTAGCCATTTCCCCTTATGTGTTTATGCAAGAGAGAAGAAAGCACATGTCCATACAAAGACTTATACAAGAATGTTCATCACAGCTTTGTTTACAGTAGCAAGGATCTAAAAGCAACCGAGGTATCCATCAAGACATGAATGGATATGAGCATTTTGGTATGTGTACTCGATGGACTACTACTCAGTGATAAAAAGTAATGAAGTACTGATAAAACAAAGTGAGTCTCAAAACACCATGAGTGAAAGACCCAGATCTGAAAAGCAGAAACACCATCTCGCCTATTTGTATGAAATTATAAAAGAGGTGACATGATCTACAATAATGGAAAGTGGATGAGTGATTGGGAAGAAAAGTAAGTTTCCTTGCCAGGCGTGGTGGCTCACACCTGTTATCCCAGCACTCGGGAGGCAGAGGCAGGAAGATTGCTGAGTTTGAGGCTTGCTTGGGCTACATAGTGAGCTTGGGACCAACCTGAACTACAAACTGAGACCCTGTCTAAAAAAAAAAAAAATTCCTTGACTTCATCATGGTGATAGAGTCACAAGTGAATGAGTACAACCGAATTTACCAGATACACAAGGCTAAACAATGTTGCTCATCACGTTTCAATTACAGTTCAGTAGATTTGTTTAAAAAAAGAATGCAGATGAAGGGAAAGAATAAATATGATTTCAAAAGAAAAAGAAAGCACATGTATATAGTGGGGGGGTTGTGGGGGTGGGTTGGGATATGAGTAAAAATGAGAATTAATTCATGTCATATACTGGTGCAAATTCCCCAATGTTGAGTGTGATTATGAGCTGTATGTAAAATGTACCAATAAAGAATTCAATTGAAAAAAATGCAGGCAGGATAAACAAGATCGCCAAGGCTACGATTTGTTTAAGACTGTGTAGCTGGGCTTGGTCATACACATCTCTCATTCTAGCATCTGGAAAGTGGAGCCAGGAGCATCACAAATTCAAGCTAAGCTCAGAAAACCCAGAAGACTGTCTTAGAAAGAAAATTTAGACATAAAAGGTCTGGGATATAGCTCAGTGTGAAGACCCTGTGTTCAATGTCCAGCACGAAGGGAGAAAAGGACCACATGGAAAACTCACTTAATGGAAGGTGATGGGAATCCCACAAAATATTTTATTTTACATTAGTTACATATTTCTTTTTGCTATATTTGCCTCTTCACTCATATTCCTAACCCTCTGATTGATTAAACTGAACAATTATTAAACTAGAGGCTTGGAATTCATTGTTAGGAAGTTCAACTTCTGTTAATATGTTTTTCCTTCCGACTTAGGAAGGGAATTAGACACTGACAAAGGGAAGAATAAACCCCTTATATCTTCATTTCGGGGGAAGAAGAAAGTAGTTCCCATTCATCCCCTTTCATTTGGTAGTAAGAACTCATACTACATGCTTAGCTGTCTCCAAAAAGTTCCTACTGTGATCTTCAATGTTATCCTTTTTATTTTCCACTGAGGTTTAAGAGTTAGAAATTGGAATTTTTAATAAAAAAATGTCAACAAAGTCATTGGACATAAAACACCATACAAATTCAATGGTGATCTTATGCAGTATCATTAACTAGAAATTTATGGAGATTTATTATGAGATTATTATTTATTATTACAATCTACATTAAGTAATTATGAATAATAGCACTAAAAATAATATGAATTATATGAATAATAGCACTAAAAATTATATCCTAGGAATAAATCAAACAATCTACATTAAGTAATTATGAAAAAGCTCAAAATCTATTTGAAGATTATATAAGAAGGCCTGATAATGGAGAATATTCTTATATCTATAGATAGGAAGACCTAGTATCATAAAGTTAATTCCTCCCAATTCTCCATAAATTTATAGTTATTATGAGACACACAACAAACTACAAAACCAAAAAATATGGAAAATAGTGACTTTAAAGCAGAAAACACCTGTCAAAGATGTCATTACCAAATTAAAGCACGCTACAAAATGAAAAAGACATTTGGATGCATATGACAAATGCTCATCTCTAAATTACACCAAAAAACTATTGCAGCATTAAGAAAAAAACAAGAAAAATTTAAAAATTTCGTTCACTCTGGATGTGGTGGCTCACGCCTATAATCCCAGCACTCGAGAGGCAGAGACAGGAGGATTGCTGAGTTCGAGGCTTGTCTGGGCTACATAGTGAGCTCAGGGCCAGCCTGGACTACAAAGTGAGACCCTGTCTCAAAAAAAAAAAAAACAGATTCATTCACAATAGCACTACAAATTATATCCTAGGAATAAATCAAACAATCTACATTAAGTAATTATGAAGAAGCTCAAAATCTATTTGAAGATTATATAAGAAGGCCTGATAATGGAGAATATTCTTTTTTTTAATTGAATTCTTTATTGGTACAATTTATATACATCTCAAAATCACATATAACATTGGGAAATTTGTACCAGTATATGCCACAAGTTAATTCTCATTTTTACCCATATCCCTACCCACTCCCCCCTCCTCCCCCCTTATACATGCT
>PVIC010056897.1:0-10813 GCA_004025085.1 Thryonomys swinderianus
GATTCCAGGAAAACAGAGAACATACAAAAGCTGTCAGGAGTGAGATCTACCTTAGCCAGAGACTTGACATCATTGCTGAACAGACCCGTAGTGAGGACCACGCCACTCTGGGAAATGGCCCTGTGGAAGAGGTTCTTGGCCAGGGGAGATAATACCTGGCAGGGGAGTGGAGGGAAGAAAAGACCAGTAAATTATGAAAGCATTTAGGTTATTGACTCACTTATTCTTTAAGGCTCCCTTTCTCTACTTCTCTGCCCTGGCCCTTCACTGTAACACACTGCTAATGAGCACATATGGCAGCTCATCTCATGCCCTCTTGTTTCCCAGGTAGCCCCTACGTGACATTGCCCCAAGAGAAACTTATAGCAATGGAGTCGGATCACAGAAAAAGGGAATGTACTCCATGTGCAAGGACTCTCAACATAGCAAAAAGCAAGACATTGAAAGGCATCTTTGCCTTTGCAGCAACAAATTTTCTATCAGAAATTCCTTCAGTTATAACTTTTTCTATGAAAAATTATCATGAGGTAAGAACTAAGGTCATCGTCTAATCATAGAGTGCTTAGTGCATGGATACATAGATAGAAGGACTGTGAAAAGCACTATACAGATACTTGCCTAGGGTTCCAAAGTGACTCTTTATGAACAGTGGAAATGTGGATGACCATTTCATTTAACTATCTTTTTCTGTACCATAAAAATCTGCAATATCATTTGTGTATCACCAATGAAACTAATGACTCACTTAAAAATACAAAAATAGGGATGACTGTGGTCAACAGTGAGTGCCTGCTTGACTTCTTCTGGCTCACAACACCCTCCATATTGTCTATCAGTGATCTCCAACACCTATTTCCCTTAAGGGAAAGACACCTAAAGACTCTAGCTTGAATCTATGTCTCAAACCTCCTGTACCCTCCTTCCACTACTTCTTTCTGCTTTCAAATTCCCTTCTTATTTCTGCTCACCTATCTGCCCAGCCCAAAGGCTCTTCATGCTATCAGGTATTAAGTCATATTCTTGATCTTGTTTCACATAGTTTTTACCCCTGTTGACTTCTCAAGGGAAGTAAGGTGAGCTTTAGTGTTAAGTTGATTAGTGAAACCATTTGTTCCAACATTTGGTTCAGTTCAAGTATTTCACGATAAATTCTTTTGTTCTGTCCATCTGTCTATTTGTGACAGTGGGATATTGAGGTCACCTACTACTATTGTATAAGTGGTTATGGGCTTTTCATGTCTATTATTTGCTTTATACCTTTGGGAGCACTAGAATTTGGTGCATAAATATTTATGAACATCATTTCTTCCTTTGGGATTGTTCTCTATACAAGGATGTAGTGTGCTTTGTGGAGTGCAGGCTTTGTATTTGAGAAATTTCTTAGGTGCTCTTTATCATGGAAGTATCTTATATCCCCGCTGATTTTGAAGGGTGGTTTTGCAGGATGTATCAATGTAGACTGGTGGTTGTTTCTATTTAGGGGTTGAAATATTTCACTCCGGGCTCTCCTTGAAATAAGTGTTTTCACTGAGAAATTTGCTGTGATTCTGATGAGCTTGCCTTTGTATGTAATTTGTCTCTTCTCTGATTACTTTCAATGTTTCACTTTTGTTGGATTTCTGGAACCATAATAATTATATGCCTAAGTGTAGATCTTTTTATATCACACCATTTGCAGTTCTATATGCCCCACTTATCTGGATGTCAAATTCTTTACTTTTTCCTGTGAAGTTTTTTTAGCATAATATCTGTAGTCATACATGAAATAAATAGGACACAGATGTGTAACTACCATATCTTTGTCTCTATGAAAATCCATCGGTGTAAATGACTGACAAGATGTATGATACATAATGTGAAATGGAAAGAAAATATACACGAAGAAAGGGGAAAGTGTGGGTGAGGGAAAGTAAAAAAACCTTAATAGTCAAAAGAAGAAATAAAGCTTATGTATGTGGGGCAGGGGCTGTAAGGAGTCCAGGGAAAGGGGAAAAACCAGAATCAAGATGTATCTTTTACAGATCCAAGCTCTCAATATTAAATGTGATCATATTGTATATATAAAATGTACTGATAAAATCAATTATAAAAGTTTTTTGAAATATTAGGAAGAACAATGAAAACTCAATTAAGTGGATAGAAGAGTAATACAGGGTGAAGCTGGAAATTATTTGGGTCCAAGAATATTAACTTGAACCTAAGCAACTGCAACACAAGACAGATGGGCTTCGGTTCTTCACAATCTGCTCTCAGCCATGAGTAACAGCAGCAGTGAATTTAGGTCTTATAAAGAGAGGGACATGCAGCTGACTGGCTGCTCTGCAAGGAGTCCTAACAGGAACACATCAAGTCTAGGGTCAGGGTCTGATGCAAGAAAACTTACAAGAACAGAGACGCAGTGCCCTCCTGCAGATTCTCCAAAGATGGTCACAGAGTCTGGGTTCCCTCCAAAGCTGGCAATGTTGTCCTTGACCCACTGCAGTGCAGCCACCTGGTCCAGGTGACCCCAGTTCCCCCGGCTGTGTTCATCCCCTGTGCTGCAAGGGATAGAGCAGGAGAAGGAATCAGACAGTCAAGTGATGCTTTTAAAACTAAAATAGGAGTGAGATGAAATCTCAGTGTTGTTTTCATTTGCATTTCTCGAATGGCCACGATCATGAAATCAACCAACAATAAATGCTGGTGAGGCTGTGGGGAGAAAGGAACCCTTTTCCACTGTTGGTGGGATTGCAGACTTGTGCAACCATTGTGGAGATCCATGTGGAGATTTCTCAGAAAAATAGGACTACGGGTTCCATTTGACCTGGCTATCCCCCTGCTAGGAATATACCCAAAAGAATTTTTAAAATCACATTGGAAAGACAGATGTACACCATTGTTCATAGCAGCTCAGTTCATGATAGCTCAATCTTGGAAACAACCCAAATGTCCATCAACTGGAGAGTGGATAAAGAAGATGTGGGGCTTTTTTTTTTAATAAAATGGAGTATTACTCTGCCATAAAGAATGACAAGATTGATCCATTTAGGTGCAAATGGAGACACCTGGAGGATATACTCATAAGTGAAATCAATAGATCACAGATAGACAATTTCTGGATCTTCTCTTTGGCATGAACACCTGCAAATGCAAATGAGATGCTGGTGAGGCTGTGGGGAGAAAGGAACCCTTTCTTCAAATGAGCTCTAGAAAGTAGGACAGCTTTTATAGAGTGGAAAACTTCTATAGGAAACTTGGTGTGGGAATGGGATGAGGGGAAGGAATAAATATGATTCTGAAAGAATATAAAAGAGCATGTATAAAGGGGGTGAGGAGGGGTGGGTGGGTAGGGATATGGGTAAAAATGAGAATTAACTTGCATCATATACTGGTACAAATTCCCCAGTGTTATACATGATTTTGAGATGTATATAAATTGTACCAATAAAGAATTCAATTTTTGAAAAAAACTGAAATAGGATTTCTCAGTCTCCCAGAGTGAGGTCTGGACTCTGTGTGTCTTCCTATTCCTCTTTCCTGGTCAGATGTCACGACCAGTGAAAACTTCTCTACAGCATTGGCATTAGCATTTGGTAGGGATCTGAATAAAATGGACATTCAGGTCTTAGATTTTCCTAATGAAGGGAATTTCACTCAGGACAATTGACAGGTGTGCAGACCGTGGCAAAAGGGATGAAAAGGTGCACATTAGTAGGAACTGTGCTAAAAAGCATGGTGTGAGCCACGGCAAAGATGCTGTGCCATAGTAAGTAACATGGGAACTGTCCTCAGAAGCACAATGTCATTGTTGCTGTTTCTCTTGTGAGCACTCTGGGTATTATGAGAAGCCGCCATTCTACAAAAGGAGCAGGTTTTGATAACTTAAATGTTACAATACAGGGAAGAATCACTGGTCTTGGAATAGTTGCAAGCAAAGAGTAGGTGAGAAGCAATTAGAAAAGCATTTTAAAGTTGGTGTCATAAACATTTGCTGGCAAAGTAGAGGTGGAGAATAAGAAGTAAAAAAAAGTCTGGGATGCCACAAGACCTTTTTCCTGTGGAATGGGAGAGACAGAACTACTAGTGGCTGCACTGGGTATCTTGAGGGAAGAGAAGAAGTGCCACAGTTGGGTGAGAGGAAGAGAACAGCACAGTATGTAAAATGGGGGCATCTTGTAGACATTGAGCAGAGATAGACAAGATGTCTAAAGCTGCCACCTAGATTAAAAGACAGGTGGATGCTGCCATCCATGAGCCATGAGGGTGCTCAGGGATTAGTGGGGAAGGAGGAGGAGACACTGAAAACTGTGGATGGAGTAGAAGGAGTAAAGCAGTTGAGAAAGTGCAGCTCAATTGGTTTCAGTTGGAGGAACTAGAAGGAAGGACTTCAGAGACGGAAGAGTAGTTGTCTTTGGTGCTAAGAAATCCCATGAGGCTGGGTCAGGAGCTGCTGGGGTCACTATGAGGAGAGCATGGCACTGTGCTTACTTGAAAATCTGAAAATCTGCTTTTACAAGTATCATCTCCATTCCTTCCCTGAGCCTGCCTGTTTCTGCTTTCCCAGAAGATGTACCACACTTTGCTGCTCTGCTTAATTCTCACTCCCATCATAGAAGACTTGTGTGGAGGGTCTCTTCCCAACTTTGCTGGGCACTGAGACATGGCACAGAGGCAAAAGAAAAGAGCACTTCAGACCCAGTAACATGAAAGACGGAAGAGTCAGGAGGAATATGAGATTGACAGGTACAGCAGACATTGCAGGCAGAGGGACTTGGCCTATGCAAATGCTCCCAATCAAGTGGACGTGAGAGACTGGTGAATGAAAAGTTCACTGGGGTCCAGTAACAAAAGGACTGGTTGTAGTATTAAGAACCTTAAGAGTGCTTTGAGAGATAGCATGACTACAACTGGGCCCTCACATCTTTTCTGGGACAGCTTAATATGCTTTGCTTTGAATTTGATACCCCCAAAAGCATATTTGTGCTGAAGCATTGATCCCTAGTGTACCAGTATTAAGAGTTGATTGTGAGAGAGGAGATCACCTCTCTATATGAATTAGGGCAACTGTGGGTTAACTATTTTTAGGGAACTGAACTGTTTGTGTAATGTACTTTAGTAGCCAGGACAAGTTCTGTAATCTGTCACCAAAGGAGTATAACTGACTCAGAAATTCCTGCCAGAACCCTTGCTCTCTCCCAACATGCATTGCTCTACTTTATGTAAATCTTGCTTACTATCTTCCTAGGGAAATTCCAGTGAAAAGAAGCCCATGGATATAAGCAGAGTTAAATAAGAAGGAGCCTCCATTTAGAGCTCTTGAGAGTGAATGAAGTTAATATCTGAGCCACCTACATTAAGAGTCACTTTCTCTCATCTCTTCCTGTTAAGAGTGTTCTCTGTCCATGATCCTCTCAGTTTCCTGTTAAAGGAGAACCTGTACAGAGTAAGGGACAGATCACTGGGGCTGCTGCCCTTAGAAGAGTTAAATACAGAGCTAATGCAGGGCTAATAAGTTCCCAATAGAATTAGCTGCTGAAAAAGAACAGGTCCGCCCTGATTCTGAGATTTGGCTTCTTATCTTCTAAACTACTCTGTATGCTGAAGATTCGCTTTTTGGTCTGTACCATGTTGTGACACAGCCATGGTGCTATCACCAAACTCTAATCAAATGAAACTCCTGATGTTGGAATAAGCCCCCAAAAGATGTTTCTTTAATTATCCCACATCAGTTATTTTACCATGTCAACAAAAAAGCAAATCGTCACACAAGCTAATGTATGGAAAGCTGTCCAATATCTTACCTGAAGAATCCCCAGATTCCTAGGCGGTACTGAATGTTTACTACCACCACGTTCTCATGGGCAGAGAGGGCCAGTGCATCGTACATTGATGCCCCACCCATCATCAGACCACCTCCGTGGATCCACACCATCACCTGCACAAAGATAGAGCCACACTGGTTACAGGAAGCAGAATTAGGACGGATCTCAGAAATTATCAGGGTTGGTTACCTGGTACCATCACTGATGCAGGGAGGTCACTGTTCTAAATTCATCGTGACCAGTAAGTTTGCAAAACAGCTTTTCTCCTCCAGAAATCTCCCTCCTGTGTCCTTAGACATGACCATACTCAGTATACCCTGGTACCCCTCCCTTTTCTCCAGACCTTGTTTGCTACACCCTCTCATGTCTCTGCACACCGAGAACATCAAGGCCTTGTATGTCACGTTCCCCTCAGCACTCATTATCCTTATGTCTAGAGCACTCACCAAGATCACATGATAATGGACAGACCTTGTATTTTTGATTCACCTTAGCGTACTTTTTATTGGCAGAACTGAATATCTGTGCAAGATTATCTCAGGAAGCATCTAGGCCCTGGACAATGAAGTTGCCTTTCATGTCTCCCCTCTGCAACCGAAAGCTCCACCCTGCTGAGCACATTTTACATCCACTTCCTATGTCTTCAGTGATGTGACTAAGTCTTCAGTGATTTGACTAAGATCATCTGAAAGCCTATGTGCCTAGTACTGGTCAGAATTCAGGATGAGCAGGGGATACAAGAGCTCAAGATCATTGTTGCCAAATTTCATGCATTTACATTGAATGGCTGGCCAAGACAGCATAAAATAACAGTATTGTAATAATTTATCTAATAAAATTCATAACCACTAATAAAAGCACTTCTGTTCCAGGTACAGTCTTGAATATGTTTAATAACTTTATTCATGGTGAAAAAACTAATATTTCCTGAATTCCACATACAAAAATTGAGGCGTGTCATAATAGCAGCCATGCCCTGCAGCATGGCTCAGCACTTAGAGATTGGGCTGCTCATTGGCTGCAACCCACAGCCACACCATAGAAAGCGAGTTCTCATTTGTCTTTATCAGTGCTGGTTTGTGAAGATGCCCAGGCTTCATGTAAAGCTTGAGTCATCACTGAATGCTCATAGGTATTATTCTACTGAAGAAACAGGCTGAGAGAAATTAAAAAGTAGTTTAAGGTTACCAGCCTCTCAGAGATTGACCCTGTACTTCTAGAACTTGTGTCCATACTGGAAGTCCTAATGCTTCCTGTCTCCTGCAGCTCTTCCTTCTTCTTGAGCTCTGATTCCCGCGTATCTCCAAGTCAAGGGCTGAGACAAGATCAATAGAGAAAGCTAAGCCCTAGAGCAAGGACATGCCAAGAAACTACAGGGTGTCTGTGAAGCTGAGATAAGAAGATCCTTGAAGGCAAGATCTGCATGGTTATTGAGCATATTGTTTATGTTTGTCTTTTTTCTAATCCTCAGGAATAACTGAGTACAAAAGAAAAGACTAAGTGAAGGAGTGAGTTGAGTGTATGAATAAATGAGTGAGTGAGTGATTGATAGAGGGAAATTTGGTCCCATTTCTTTGTGCCTTTCAAAGCCCATATAGGACCAATTTCCAGTCCCAAGGTCACAAACTCCCACACAATTCCTGGGACACATGCCAGGATGTTTTTGGGAGACTACTTATATCATGACATCCACCCTCCTGTCCTCTCTTCCAGATGCCCTCCCCAACTCCCTGGTCTGCAACTGTAGCCCGAACATCCTCTGACATTTTATTTATGTAGCAAATGCTGACTCATTCGCGTATCAGCCAGTGCCAAAGGCAATTAAAGAAGTAGGATAAAATCTTAGAGTGGTGGCTAAAGAGAAGAAAATGCTTCTGAGATTTTCCCTGGGTTATTCACCAACAACTGAGACACGGCTTAATGAAAACTCTCACTGCATAGTGAAAGTTGTCACAGGTTGTACGTGTAGAAACTCATCAAATATGATTCCGCTCCAGGTCCGTGCCAAGGAACATTCATTTGAAGATCAGATGACCCAATTTCTTGGGTTGTTTTTTTCTACCAAGTGATTGCATCTCCCTCAGCTCTGCCTAAGTTTCTCTCTATGTAAAGAAAGTGAAGTAGTTCAATTTTTCCAAAGATTCCTTCCAGCTCTGAAGTTTGAAAATTTAATCTTAGGTGGCTTGGGATTCAAGTTCTGAATGTAATTACTATGCAGCCATTTTTGTCCTTTTGTTAGTGTGAGAAATTAGAAAAGTCCTTCCTAAGGAGTACACTCCAGATGGATACAATTCTCCCTCAAAGACATGAGGTCGTTAAGAGAATCTGAAAGGGAAGTTTGTATTTCTTCTCATCAGAGAAAGCTCTGGGCCCCCAGTCTGGCCTGGCCTGTATGGTGCTCTTGCTCCAAGATGCCTTCATCAGCCTCTAGTATGCACTGGCCCATCTAGATGCTGGAACTCAGCAGTCTCCCCAAGTGGTCCCCAAGCTTACCGGCAGCCTACTTTTCCTTGTCAAGTCAGCAGGAGTATAAATATTTAGGTACAGACAGTCTTCAGAAATCATGAGAACAGCATTTTCTCCTATTTTCATTTCTTCTGACTGCACCTGACTGAGTGCCAGATCTTGGGAGCACCTGACAGGGAAGCAAGAACACAAATTTCAACCAGTTGAAAATTCCAAGTGTCACTTTAATCCTGACGTTGCACTGGAAATTTTCAGCCTAGAAATGGAGATTCTACCTCTGGAATGGAGGAATGATACTGAAGCAGATACTTTCTAGAGGTCTTGAAGAATGTAGAATGAAAAGCACATAGACTTTTGTCCTTCAGAGCCTGGACAGTCTCTCATTTAGAGATAGAATGCTTCTTCTGAAGTGATTGGCCCTGGTCAGTGCCGTTTCCTCCCGGTTAGTACAGCCCCACTCTCCCTGAACTGCCCGGTGACCAAGGCTCTGCATCAGGTAACAATGTTCACGTTCCATCCCCCAGCACAACTTTCCCAAATATCTGACATTCAGCCCAAAGAACCATTTTAGAAGACAGTCTTAGAGAAATGCACTTTACTCTTGCCTCAGGTCACCTGCTCTGCTGGGTGACCTTGCATGAATCTCTTACTACTCTAGGCCCCAACCTTGCAGGCCCAAATAAGGAAAGTGCTTTCTATAAAAGTCTTGTGTAACCGTCAAGCTAAGATTCATCAACCTGGCTGCTTCCCCCATAAGAAGCCTCCATTCTAGAGCAAATTGGTAACATGTACTGACTTGTGTTTCTGTGCCAGGCTCTAACTTTCATTCCTATGAATGACCATTTAAGTCTCAGATCATCCCTACATGATCTCTCTTATTATGAGCATTCTATATCTGAGAAAACTGAGAAACAAAGAGTTTAGAGAACCTGCCAAATTCACACAGACCAGAGATTCATGCTGTCTTGAGCTCTTATTTTCAAGTACATTGTAAGAAACAACCTCCCCCTTCTATCTGCAATGACTCTTTTATGGAAAACTAACTTCTTATATACAGGTGGGCTTGTTTCTGTAGTTTTTAATAGGTGACACTCTCCTATATTTTGGTCCATTATTTAATTTGCTTAATTTATGATGCCACATCTAAAACAGAGAGAGATAATCCTTTTCAGGAAAATATATGGATCATTCTTAGTTCAACCTATGTCCTGTGTGTTGTGTGAAAGGAGAGAAACAGGTTGAACTAAGAATGATCCCTACATTCTGTTGAAGAGGATTGTCTCAACAAAAGCTATATATCTGAAAAGTGATATCCATATTCAGTCTTACCTAAAAGGACCCAGTGATTGTCTTCTATTATGATTTATAAAAATGTTATAATTTTCCTCATAGAATTTGTAACTTTACCACACAATATTTAGTCCTACATATTTCACAGTTAATAATGTTATAAATTATATCTATTGCCAATAAAATTTTAGGTGTGTCATGTATTGATACAAATTCCCAATGTCTATTGTGATCATGATATTTATATAAAATGTACCAATAAAATAATTTTTTAAAAAAGAAATGCAATTTTGTATAATGACTTATTACCTAGCAACTTTTATAAATTTTCTGATAATTAAAGAAAAGTGATGGGATGGAGGCAGGAGGCATTATTTTCATTTCCATCCTGCAGAAATTTTCCTAGTTATCAAGGGCAAAGTGTTTAATCTCCTTCAGGGCAGAAATTCAAATGTCAAAACCTCAAGAGGCAGCCAATTTCATTTGTAATTAAAATGGAAAAATTTTTAAATGTATTCATAATCATTATGATCATCCTCCCCTTTATTCAATAGTGAAATAAATCATTTTAATGAGCTGAATCACTGCAATTTTCCTTGTAAAAATTTTCATATATCACCGGAGGAAATTTTGCCAAAGGTGCATACTCTTTGTCTCTGTAAATGTCATTTCTTTTTTTTCTTTTTTGAGACAGGGTCTCGCTTTGTAGTTCAGGCTGGCCCTTGGCTCACTATGTAGCCCAGGCAAACCTGGAACTCAGCAAACCGCCTCTCTCTGCCTCCCCAGTGCTGGGATTACAGGCGTGAGCCACCACACCCAGCACTGTGGTACGTGGTATTGATGGTTGGTGGGCGTGAGTCTCCACGCCCAGCATTGTATGTGGTTACCAGGGATTGAACGCAGGACCTTGGGCTTGCGAGGCAGGTGCCAGAACCACTGAGTTAACTCTCCGGCCCGTAAATGTCATTTCTTAAAAAGGGTCCAAATGTATTTGTGAATGTACACAATATATTAGCTACATAAATGTTATATTAATCATTATAATATTAAAAATATCAAAAAATTCTTAATCCTAGGTAGGGAATAGGAGTAAATATATTCCATGTAAACTCTGAATTTCATGATGTTATGAAATTTGTGGAATGATATTAATTGATATTAAATTTATATATGTGCAAAGTAGTCACTGAAACTATGCATGTCTTATCTATTATAAAGGGAGGAAAAAGCAATAAAAAGAAGACAGAAGATATCAA
>PVIC010056898.1:0-10811 GCA_004025085.1 Thryonomys swinderianus
TCAGGCTGGCCCTGAGCTCACTATGTAGCCCAGGCAAGCCTTGAACTCAGCAATCGTCCAGTCTCTGCCTCCCGAGTGCTGAGATTACAGGCATGAGCCACCACGGCCGGCACTGTGGTATGTGGTATTGATTGCTGGTGGGCATGAGTCACCATTTCCAGCATTGTATGTGGTTACCGGGGATCGAACTCAGGACCATTGCACTTGTGAGGCAGGCGCCGGAATCACTGAGCAAAATCTCTGGCCCATTGATCTCTTCTCTTGAGGATGCTATTTCCACCAAGAAAAACTTAGAACTTCATCCCAACCTAGTTAGTTTGCAAAGGCCTCATCTCTAGATACTGTCACATCGGGGACTGGGCCTCAACACATGGATGTTGAGAGAACAGAACTCCGGCCATCACACTCAGAGAATTCTGCTCCCTTCATGAGAGTCAACTTTAGTATCTATTAATTGGTAGCATGGGCTTGAGCAAGTTCATCCTTCTGCAAAGTTGAACCTGAGAGTATTGCTTTCAGAGCAGCTCTCTATGAGACAGAAAATCTGCAGTCACTAGGAATGAGGAAAAAGGGAATGACATTCAGCTCTGCTTTCAAGGAGAATAACCTCACCACTCACTGGCCCAATGGGGGCAGCCAATATTTCTAGCAGCCTGGTGTTAACTGATCTCAAATCTGAACCCTTGTGAATTATAAGGCCAATTTTCCAATCAATTCCTGCTGAAATTCAGAACACTTATTGAGGTTTAGGAGCTGATGAACAGCTTGAGTTGCAGAATTACCAGTTAATTCTTATTGCCATGTTCTGGAATCAGAGTAAGTTCTAGTTAAAAAAAAAAAGTGCAGGCTGTATTGCAGAGTAGAAGTAAGAGTAATCCAATCTGGATGTAAGGAATGCCTTCAAACCTGTTTCCAAATCAGTAAAAGGCAAGACAGATTCAAAATCCTTGATGTATTTTTAACCTCATAAAAAAATCTTTTGTTTGATGTTTAGTTGGTCTTGAAAGTAGGGGATACACACTTCAGATCAATGGGAAAAGTTTTGTCCAATATGTAGTTGGTTCTGAATTCCACTGTGGCCACGTAAATAAGAAATCAGGAGCAAGGACTCTCAGCCATACGTAAGTGTGTGTGGGATAGAGTGTCTCTAAGAGACAGTGCAGCTCTCATTCCTCGGTCATCTTCAGGACTAGGGATAGCTGAGCAGCTCCAGTTTTTCTGGGAAAGGGATGGACTCTTCGCATAGAGCTCTCATTCTTGGAGACTTTATGAGGTGCTGTCTGGTTTCACAGAAGAGTAAAGTGAGTCTGCAAGTAAGTTAGGCAGTTTATCCAAGGGCCTTCTGCCAACAGATGAAGGATCTGAACTCTGTTGTCTGATTCTGGAACTCCCTCTGAGGGAGGAATTCTGTGCCCAGCAC
Source organism: Thryonomys swinderianus (assembly GCA_004025085.1). Classification (NCBI taxonomy): domain Eukaryota; kingdom Metazoa; phylum Chordata; class Mammalia; order Rodentia; family Thryonomyidae; genus Thryonomys; species Thryonomys swinderianus. The sequence goes on from PVIC010056898.1 coordinate 1,421, forward strand.
TACAGTGTGGTGTGACTATGAATCTGACACTTTATACCCCTTGTAGCACCTTCCATGAAGCTCATTACTTAAAATGTAGTGTGTGAATATTTTCCTATATATTCATTGGTAAAATTTTAGAAAATCCAGAAAGTTATTAAAAAAAAAACAGTTACTCCTCATTCAATAAATCCGAACACATGGTAGATATCACTTCCTGAATTACATGTTGGTTCTGTGCTCAGATTCTGGAGTTGGGCAGACTTAGGTTCAAATCCCACCTCTGGTAGTCAGCAGCTGAGTGTATTTACATAGATTTTTTTGTTGGCTTGTCCTTTTTTAAAAAAAAAAATGTTAACTGATGAACTACTTCATTTGAAAAAAAATAATAGTCAAGATTTCCATAACACTGTCAGGTAATCATATAAATTTTCATACATAGCAACTCATTTAATTTTCTTACAAACACACAAAGAAAAATCCATTAGGTCAGCGTAGATGTTTCTACCCTTATACCAATAATAAAATCAATGCAAAGAGAGGTAATTTCCAAAGTCACATAGCAAAGAAATAATAGAACTGGAATTCAGACTCAGAGGTTTTCACTCCACAGACCATGTTCTCAACCATTAATGACGCTACTCTGGCATAATTTAATATTGTTACTGTTTCCTTCACCATTTTTATTTTACAAAATTGGAAACATACCGAACATATTGTTTTGTTATCTGCTTTCTCCATTTAACAATATGCCTTGAACATGTTTCCAAATCATTAAATGCTTTTAGGGAACACATTTTTTTATGTCTACATGGTATTCAACTGAATGTCTAAAATGTAGTGAAGTTGGCCAAATCTCTATTGTGAAGCATTTCAGATGTTTCTAATATTTCACTGCAATAAACAATCCTGAGATGAACATCATTGTACATGCATTCTCTGGTTATGTCCTTTGAATAAGTTCCTTGAAATAGAATTGCTCAGTCAAAAGAGTATGACGCATTTTATGTGGACATTGGTGTTTGGGTTTAATTTTTGAGAAATTGTGCATCGTTCTGTAACCTCACCACATCAGGCACGCTATGGCAACAGGGAACTCTTTAAAGTCACAAAACTAGAGTTAGGACACACACATTACACATGACCCAGTATTTTTTTTTTTTGAGACAGGGTCTCTCTTTGTAGTTCAGGCTGGCCCTGAGCTCACTGTGTAGCCCAGGGAAGCCTCGAATTCAACAATCCTCTTGCCTCTGCCTCCCGAGTGCTGGGATGACAGGCGTGAGCCACCACGCCCGGCACTGTGGTATGTGGCATTGATTGCTGGTGGGCGTGAGTCTCCACGCCCAGCATTCTATGTGGTTACTGGGGATCGAACTCAGGACCTTGCACTCGTGAGGCAGGCACCGGAACCACTGAGCTAACCCTCCGGCCCACCCAGTATTTATCATATAGAACAGACTTCATCAGAACAGACTTCTTGCTAATTCATGATTGGAAAATGTCATAACTGCTTAACTCTGTGCATTAGAACACCCCGATTGTAGAGTTTGGAGGCATTGTTGTTCAGAGTATGGTGAATGGCTTAGTTCTCTATAGACCAATTACTATTTATCAGGCACTGAATTAGTTCTGTAATGGCCCCACCTGGCATTAGAAAATGCTAGAAAACTCTTGCTAGCATTAGAAAATTCTTATGTAGATAAGAAACTGAGAGCTCATGTGACTTGTCCAATGTTATACAGTTTGTAAGACACACGTTGAAGCCCAAATCTGCCTACGTTCTACTTTTCGTTTATTTCTGCAACTGAACTATTGAAAATTTTCACTTATTTCAGGAAATGCCATGTAATCTTGGGTTCCTTCCTTGTCTCTAGACTTCAGTCTAGGTCTGCTTTGTACATCCGTGTGCCTGTCTGTTAATTACGGTTTGGAATTCGGTCCAACCTGAAAAATCATTTCATCAGATTCTTCATCTTATCACTAGCAATCTCAAGAAACTGGGTATTTAGCAGGTGACAAGTCAATCCCCATTTACATAGGATTTTCTCAGTTTGGGGATTCAAAGTTCCTTATTCTGGGATCTCTTCATTCTGTGCAAACCAAGACAACTGCTCAGCTCTGCTGGGAAATTCAAGAATAAAATTTATGCCAGGCATTTATAAATGTGCTTCCTTATGAATCAGTCAATTTGTTCTTTCAACTTCATTCCTTCACTCCCTCATTCACGTATGGTCTGTTGAGTGCCTCTTTCATGTTTAACTTTGGACTCCAGCTGGGATTCAGATAGAAATAAAAATGTATTTCTTTTCTTCCTTCAATTAACAGCTTCCAAGAAGAAAATCTCAAGAAAACATAATTCCACTGTGGGAGAAATTTTGCACTGTAGGTGTGGAATAGGCATTAAGAGACCCATGTGAGATGTGACTATTTTGGAACATCGAGGGGGCTTCCCAGAGTTGGGCACACATGTGCCCAGTTGTCCAGGTCCTGTTGGATTTCTGCAGTGAAAAGGATGGGGTGGATGCTGAGGGAACTAAGTGTACTAGACAGACGAAGTAGGAAGAGCAAAAACTTAGAAAGAAAACTCTGGTGCCTTAGGAAATGATACAAGATTAAGCATTTGTGAGACATAAGTTAAACAACATGACATCATGACCTAGAAAGAGCAGAAGGGAAAAAAAGAGAAAATGTTTGATAAGCAAATTATTTTTTAAATTGAATTCTTTATTGGTACGCTTTATATACAGCTCACAATCACACATAACACTGGGGAATTTGTACCAATATATGACACAAATTGATTATCATTTTTACCTACATCCCAACCCACCCACAACCCCCACCCCTTATATACATGCTCTTTTACTTTCTTTTGGAATCATATTTATTCTTTCCCCAAATTATGTCCCCACACTAAATTCCCTTTGGGTATTTCCTATTTTACAAAAACTATCATACATTCTAGAACTCATTTACATCTATAGGAGTAATACTCTGCCATAAAGAATGACAAGATTCATTCATTTATGTGCAAATGGATACACCTGGAGGACACACTAATAAGTGAAATAAGTAGATCACAGATATGCAAATACCAGATCTTTTCTTTGCTATGATAAGCAAATTATTGACTCTTATGGGAAAGGCTAACATTAGAAGATAAACAAAGATGGAAGACTATATTGGGAAAATGTGCAGAAAATAAAAAAGTCTTGGGGATTGTTAATTTGAGAATTTACTTATAAGGTAACAGTCACTTATTTATTCTCACCTTTGTACAACAAGTAGGCATTTATTGAACATCTACTACATGCCAGTAATTTTTCTACATTCTGCTAATACAATAAGTCGTTAGAAAGAAGAAAGAGGCCAAGTTCCTGATGGAACTAATATTCTAACAGTGTTCTGGCCAAAGACAACAAACTATATAATTAGAGGATTTCATGTCAGATAGGAATAAATAAAATACAAAAAAAAATTAAAAATCAATGTAACAGCAAGTGGTTGGATAGCAATTATAGATTAGTTTCTGGGAGCAAGTTTATCTAAAGGAATGTCATGAGACATTCCAGCTGTGTGAAGATAGAAGAAGGTTGTTTCTAGCCCAGGAAACAACAGAAGAAGTTAAACTGAGTGTGACGGTACTGGAAGAATAGAAAGGAAACCAGGACCTCTAGGATACAGAAATGAAAAGGAGAAGGGATGAAAATGAAGCTGGGGAGATCAAGAGGAACCAGGTGGAATGAGGACTAGTAGATTTGAAAGAACATCAAAGAATTAGTGATATCACGCAAGCTGGATTCTGCTACAGAGTTACACACATTCCTATCACCACAATCCAGTTCACCATTTTGTCATTTTTCCAGGTTTCTGACCTCAGGCAAATCACTGAACAAACCTAAACCAGGCACATAGCACATGCTACCAACCTAAGGATGAAGAAGAAGGAAACAGTTTCTTTCTTCTATGGAACCTTGTGGGGCCCAAAATTATGGTGATGATAATTCACAAATCACAAAGAAGTAATGATCGAGTAGACAAATGAGAAGGCTCTGACATCTAGAAAATGCCCAAAAAGGTTGAGCACTTCCCCCTTTCATTATAAAACCATTACTCATGAGGCCAACTCAAGATATTTTCTATTTATAGCTGGTGCTATCTTAGTTCTCTTCAAGTGAAAATTTCAATAATGCATCCCTCTCTGGTGAAACAATACATCCACACTTTGGAACTGCCTCTACTCCCTGAGAGTTCTAAGGGTTATTTATTCATTTCACAGCAAACACATGATCGCCACAATTCTACTTTTAGAGAATTAATTTGAACTCTCAAAATACATTAAGGATAATCAATGGTCCGTCTGCCCCTTGATGTCCTGTGTGTTGATGATCAAAAGCATTGAAATACATACATGTCCACAATAGAGGTTCGAGCTAAGGCAAATGGTAGGTGAACAATCTCTTTGGATTTTACTTTCAATTTACACAACATTGATTCATTTCACTCACTGGAACCAATACCCCTCAAGATCATGCACTGAACATTCACTAGCTATTGGGAAAGTTTACTTATTACCAGGTTTGCGCATGAACTCAAGCACCTTGTGTCCAAAGGAAGCCATCCCTGTAGTCTTTTCCTGTGCCTACTTTCCCATATTCAAGAATTCTCAAGAAAGTGAATAAGTGTTGGTAGATTTCAGAATGTCTTCCAACTCGGGCAAACTCCAAAGGCATTGGCGAGTTTCTCTACTTGTGCAGGTTCTCAGATTTGGAAGTCTAGGGTCAACAAGCCATCACTTCTCAAATCCTACTACGTGCCAGATGTCACATGCCAGGAAGTGGTTCACAAAGATGATATAAGCTCAGATTCTGCGCTCAAGTCATGTACAATCCAGTAACCATAGCTTTCCTGTGCTTTCAAGCTACAGCCTGGACTCTAAGTGAGGTCCCTGAAGCTATGGTGAGTCCACACCCTCCTTTCATACTTTGGTTCCTCTGGGCAAGTAAAAAGCTCTTCTCAAGATATTTTTATCTTTTACAGTTACTTCAATCATGTCTTTCTATGAGCTTGTCCCGATGATTTTTCAGAAACAATAGAATACAGTGACAAAAAATCAGAAATCTTAAATCTAGGCACTGTGATCTTCCCGGGTCAGAGATTTCCATCTCTGAGCCTCAATTTTCCCCTGTGAAATAAATACATAGATTTTACTGGCTTTACTTTTCCCTCTGTAATTTATATTTGAGGATTCCAGAGCTGAATGTAAGATGAACAGGCCGTGTCAAAAACTGTGATGGGATTTCTTCTGAGGTAGGATGAAGAAATAGCTGCCTCAGCTTCCTCAATTCTGTTTTCCCAGAGGGACGACAGGGAAGCCAGCCACGCCGGCCTCCTCTCGGCAATGACTGCCTATCTGCTTCCGTTCTCACGCAGACCTCCAGTAACACTGACTGAAGACCCACTGAGCGTCAGTTAACAGCCCCCACTGATCTTCATACATACTGAGGCATGTGGATTAGTTTTTTGTCATTTTCCATGCAGATAAGTGGAGGTTCGCACAGGCGACTTGATGGATGTGGCACAGTGAAGTCTTAGAGTTGAGATGGAAAACAGACCCCTGATTCCTCTTGAGAAAGCAGCACCAAGCCGCCCATACTCAGTCTGCGCCCTGTCTCTGGGCCTTCTCGACTTCCATGCAGATGTGACCGCCTGCAGAAACCACATGAGAAGTCTTCGGGACTGACTCTTGTGCCAGCACACGTTTGTGCCGCCTGGCTCCCTCTCCACAGAGGCACAGGGCGGGAGAAGCCAGTTCCGTGTGTGATACAGGGAAACCACAACAAGGCAGTCCTTGGAACTATAAAATCAAATTAAATCCTGGGTTTTGGCTGGGGATTTACACATGTTAGTTGCGCTCATTTCTCTAGAGGAGCTGGGAGACCAGGCCAACGCCTATCACGCACTCCCGTCCCTGTCTTAGTTATGTTTCTGCCCCAGGTTTTCAATCTGCTTTAACTTGGCCATTTGGAGAGGGGAAGATTTCCAAGCCCAAAGCAGAGAGCTTTGTGAGCTTCAGTAGGATTTTGTCTGCCTGTCTGCTCTGTAAACCATCCAGGGAGAGCTGGAATCCTGGGGGAATTTAAGGCCAAATTAAGTGGATGAGTCTTGTCTTCTGAACATGGGCTGAACACACTCTGACAGCTTTGCACCTGTTAAGTGCCACGGCACTGCTGCCAGGCTCTCTGGTTCTGACTGTCTTAATCCCAGATAAAAAGTGAAGGGAACGGAGGCACAGAAAGTAACGAGTCTAAAGCTGGGCTGCTAGTGCAGATGAAGCCATGACGCAAATGTTAGGCTAGGTGGCACGACCACATTCCCCTTTAAGCCACATGACCATTTCATTTCCACCTCCTATCCTATGTTAGAGTCTGGGATCCTTAAGGAAGAACTAAACGAATAGCCCGTTCTCCCACACAGGAAACATGAGGTTATCCCTTAAGTGTGGGTACTTTTCACAGGTTTTCAGAATGTCCTTGATCCTTACATAAAGATCCGATGCAAATCATGTAGCAGGAAGAATTATGCTGCTAGAGCTGAACTGATGAAGGGAAAGGGGAGAGACAGAAGGATTACACATACTTTGTAGTTGTTAAATGATGATGTAGCATAATAATGTAATGTAAATTCAGATTCTATGAAGACTAGATTCTCAGCTATGACTTTACACTTAATAAGGATGGACAATCTCTCATCCTTTCTTTTTATTTTTAAAAAGAAAATAAAAATATCTTTATGTGATGGGGTTGTAGTGGAAACTAAATGAATTTCTATCTAAAAGGGGCCCAAGAGTGTGCCTGATATAATATTAATTCTAGGGCCAGAGATTTAACTCAGTGGTTCCAGCACCTACCTAGCAAGTGCAAGGTCCCTGGCTCGATCCCCGGTAACCACATAGAACAATACCAGACATGGTGGCTCCCACCCACTGGTAATCAGTATCACATACCACAAATGCTGGGCTTGATGGCTCAACCTGTAATCTCAGCAATCGGGAGGCAGAGGCAGGAAGATTCCTGAGTTTGAGGCTTGTCTGGGTTACATAGTGAGCAAAGCAAGACCCTGTCTCAAAAAAAATTAATTATATACATTGTGTGATTAGCATCATTTAAATAGATTTATTGATATACAATTCATATACCATTCACTTACCCATTTACAATATAATAATGGTTTCTAGGACAGGTTTTTCACTAGTGGATTTTGGAACATTATCATTACTCTAAAAGAGAAAAATACTGGGGCTCGAGATTTAGCTCAGTGGTTCCAGCACCTGCCTAGCAAGTGCAAGGTCCTGAGTTTGATCCCTATTAACTGCATATAACAATGCCAGGGATGGTGGTTCACACTGTAATCCCAGTACTCAGGAGGCAGAGGCAGGAGGACTGCTGAGTTCAAGGCTTGCCTGGGCATATAGTGATCTCTGAGCTACCCTGAACTACAAAGTGAGATCCTGTCCAAAAAAAAAAGACAGAGAGAGAGAGAAAAAAAAAGAAAAAAAAAGTAAAAGAAAAATACTGGCAGTCATTTCATTTTCTCCCATCCTTTTTCCATAAGACAGCACTAATTATCTTTCTGTCTCTACAGAAGAGTAAATTCTGTTGTATGAGTATTTCAAGTAGGATTGTCTTTTTTTCATCTCAAATGATGCTTTCAAGGACCATCTATCATGTAGCATGTATCAATTACTTCATTCCTTTGCATGACTGAATAATGTTCTGCTATATAGACAATACAAATTTTACTTCTCTATTCCTCATTTGATGCCCATCTATTTTTTGATAGTACAAATAATGCTGCTATGAATATCTGTGCCTAAATTTTACATGGTCAGATATTATCACTTTTCTGTCATATAGATGAAGAAAGAGAACTCCTGGGTCACGATACATTCCATTGAACACTTAGAGTGGGTGTTAGACTTTTCTAAAGTAGACAAACCATTTTTTATTCCTGTATAAGTGGTGGGCAGATTGTACATATTCTTCCCAGGGTGTTACGAACTATATGTTTTATTTGAAATTCATGTGGTGGAATTCATGAATAATTTTTGTTTAATGTGTATTTTTCTAAAGGCTAATGATATTAAAAATATTTTCACTTTTATCGGTCATTTGTACATCTTTTTTTTTTTTTTTGAGACAGGGTCTTGCTTTGTAGTTCAGGCTGGCCCTGAGCTCACTATGGTGCCCAGGCAAGCCTCCCAGAACTCAGCAATCCTCCTGTCTCTGCCTCCCGAGTGCTGGGATTACCGGCATGAGCCACCATGCCCGGCCTTGTGGTATGCAGTATTGATTGCTGGTGGGCGTGAGTCTCCACACCCAGCATTATATGTGGTTACCCGGGATCGAACTCAGGACCTTGCGCTTGCAAGGCAGGCACCGGAACCACTGAGCCAACCCTCCGGCCCTGTACATCTTCTTTGATGAAAGGCCTATTCAGATCCTTTGCCCATATGTTAATTGGACTATTTAGTTGCTACTGAGTTTCAAGGCATTTTTATATGTTATAAAGTTAAGTCTCTTATCATATAAATGATTTGCTAGTATTTAATCTCCTTCTCTGAGATATATTTTAATTTGATCTATGGTGCCTTTTGAATTTTGTGAGTTTTTTCACTTATTTAAATTTTTGTTTGTTTTGGTTTTGCTATTTTGATGAAATTAAATTTATCTACACTTTTTCTTGTCATGCATACATTTTCTATCATAGCTAAGAGGCTATCTAATCTAAAGTCATGTATAGGTACCATTGTGATTTCTTTTAATATACATCCACGATCTATTTTCATTCATTTTTACATGGTGTGAGAAAGGTGACCCCACACCACTTTTCTAATACATATATAATTATCTTAGAGCAGTTTCTTGAAAAGACCAGCATTTGTGTTGAAATTCATAAATGCAAGGATTTTTCTTGCATTTTAGATTATATTCCATTGATTTATATGTCTATCCTGATGCCACTACCATCCTATTTTAATACCTGTAACTTTGTGTTAACTTTGAAAAGAGAATGTGAGTCTCTCATCTTTATTTTTCTTTATGAAAATCATCTTGTCTATTTTGATTGTCATTTCCACATGAATTCAAAATCACCTTCTCAGGTTCTGAACATAAAACTGTCACCTGGTACTCTGATATGGACAGTGTTTGAATCTGCAGATCCCTTTGGCAATATTACCATTTTACCAGTGGTAAATCTTCTGGTCTGTTAACATATCACATTCATACATGTACTTCAATAATCTTTGATGGCTTTGACAATGTATTGTACTTTTCTATTTATTACTGTTGTTGCTGTTTTGTGTTTGTTGTTTTTGACTGAATTCTTTATCGGTACATTTTATATACAG
>PVIC010056899.1:0-10906 GCA_004025085.1 Thryonomys swinderianus
TGCCATAAAGAAATTTAAGATTTTTGTAAGAGGGTGGTAAATAGTAATTCGCCCAAAGAATATTCCATGAATGTTCACTCTGCCACAGTCGGCTCTCCGACAGTGGGCAGAAGACCTCGTCTGAGCTTCTGTCATGCCCTCAGCAAACTGGTGACACTGGAAAATCCAGACCTCCCCGCCTCCGTGGAGAACCCAAGTCAACCACCATACACAGACCTATTGCCACTGTGGAAACTCCAGAAACCAAGGAAAATTCTCATGAACTCCAGGGAGCCCGAAGCCAGACACCTGGAAACCAGCAGGAAGATGTGCGGTGCTCTCTGAAATGACAGGCCCAGGACAGTCCAGCCAGGAGGGAGCCACAGCTCCCTGCATGACCCGGAGACAGAAAGAGACATTTGGCTCCTGTGTCCACAATTCTGACCTGTTAGGGACCAGGGCTTCCGTGGACCTGACGAGCGAGGTCAGTCGGTCTAGATATCCAACTTCAGAGATGCGTGGATAAAGAAACCGTAGTGTGTACATAAAGGAGGATACTATTTGCTCTTAACAAGGGGAATTCTGTCGAAGGGTTCACAACAGATACAAATTTTCAGGGCCTTAGGATATGGGAAGAAAGCCAACCGCAAGGACATGGACCTCAGGGTTCCTTCTGTATGAGCTCTCCTAAGGAGTCTGACTCCTAGAAGCAAAAAGTCTAAGCACGTGGCCAGGACCCAGGGGAAGGAGGAAACGGGAAATCGCTACTCGGTGGATTACAGCTTTAGGAAAACAAAGGGGCTAATTCTAGATTTCCACTCCACAGCAATGTGTGTGTGATTCACAGACTGTTCCGGACAATTAAAAATTCGCTAACAGCATAGAATTCACATGCACGTATTTCTTCATCACAAAATAGTATTGTTTACATGTTAGGGGAGAAAGACAAACTAATGTAAGAGGAATGAGAGAGGCTGAATGCTGTCTAGACCACGCGAAGGAGTTTGGGATGGGAGAGCACAATTTTGAATAGTTAACGAAAACTTAAGTACTAAAATGAAATAAGGACAAAGAACAGAGGGGAGCCAAGGGTAAGTCACATGAATTTTGGGGAACGCAGAGCAAAAGGACAGAGCACAGTAAGCAGAGGACGGCGATATGGAGTCACGCACACCAAGGGTAAAGAGCGGCAGATCTGCAGTGTGCATGGGGCTCGGATCCCGCCAGGGAGGAAGGGGGCGTGGAGGCCGGAAGGGGGCGTGGAGGCCGGAAGGGGGCGTGGAGGCCGGAAGGGGGCGTGGAGGCCGGAAGGGGGCGTGGAGGCCGGAAGGGGGCGTGGAGGCCGGAAGGGGGCGGGACGGGCCAGGGCTGGGGTGATGGGCAGGTAACAAGACATGGACGTGATCAAAAAACGTCACACACATTGAAACCCCCGAAACGTGACACTAGGGTTGGAAGGAGGATAGTGCCAGGTGGTGGGATTGGTGGTGGATTATCCAAGTATTTTACCTGCATGTACAAATCTGCCAAAATGGAGCCCACTGATGTCCATGACCAATATGCACTAATAAAAAATATAGGGACAAAGGAACTCTGAATTTAATTCTGAATGAGAAACGGCCCATTTACAAGACATTAAGCCAATTAAATATGTATTCATAGCCCTCTTGGTGCTGGGGAGATTTTTTTTAAATATGGGAAGAGGGTAAAAGCTCATCTTAGGTGTCTAAAAATTTGGTTAGGTTTTTTCCTCTAAAGAAAATAAAAAACCATGTCCATGTTTATCATAGTGAGTAATTGAATTGCAATATTTTTCAAGTTCCTTGAGAAACTAAGACATTGTCGCCTTTGCAGGTCATCAAGTATTGCATCCTGATTTAATGTTTGTGATTTAGGTTAGTGATTACGAAAGTAGCCAATTCTGAGATTTTTATGAATAATTCAGAGCAATGGTTTTGCCTCCTTTCTCTACAGCAACACTTGGCAAGATTCCACTTCATGTTTATTGCAAAAATACAGCCAAGATTCCTACAATGGGAAGAATGTTTGCAATGTATTTTTCTGTGATCAAAATACCTTGAAAGGGACAACACCCTGGCTGGTACAGATCCCAGCTGGGATAGGTCCTGCACACTGCCCTCAAGGAAAGGCGAATTTTGACCACTCCTAGCGATAAAAGAGAAAGAAGACAATGCTGGTCCACACTGTGCTAGGACGAGATCAACTGATTTATCAACCCATCACTCGAAGCAAAGTAAACTCAAGCATGACCAGAGCTGACACTGACACTTGTGGACTGTTTCTGCCTCCTACCCACCCCCCAAAATCTTATGTCCAAAACTTAATTCCACATGCAACAGTATTATGGGATGGAACCTCTGGAGGGAATTAGGTGAACAGAACGGAGCCCTCAGGAGTAGGATCGGCGCCTTTATAAGAAGAGATACTAGAGCTTTTTGCCATGGAAGGAAAAAAAGAAAAGCCATTTGTAAGACAGGAAGTTTCCCTCACCAGGAGCTCCATCATCCTGGCACCTGGTTGGTAAATCCCATGTGGACTGGTAAACCCAGCAGGGCTGTTGCTTCACTCACCAAATCCACAGTGCTCAGTTACACCAGACCGAACTGAGAATATTCAGCTATTTGTCAGGTGGAGATATTATCAGACAAGGAGTCATGTGGCTGCAATCGTTAAGATTATGGGTCAGGGGCAGACCCCAGCTCCTAAGGTTTAGACCAGAAAATCTCAGTGCCTTGTCAGTATTTCAGTCAAAAGCATTTGGCCTTGTAATGTAGATCGAGCAAGGTAACTGTAGTAATGGGAAATAAAGGCAAATTGTAATCATAATTTCAGAGGAAAATCCATTAGAGTGTGACAATGAGAAATTCACTGTTCATCTTAATACCAGACGTAACACTGTAATTCTCATTGTAGGTCTCCTGTAGCTCTGGAGCACACTTCTGAAGGACGCCAGCCTCAGGCCGGGAATGGCTGATTAGGAAAATAGCCATGAACATGCAGTTGTCCCCTGAGCCGAAAGGTCAGGAGAGGCAGGCGCCCTTGGGAAAGCAGATCTGATTTAACCTCCTTTCCTTCGGCTCCAGTATTCTAATAGTTAACATCGCACGACTGTATGGCATCAGTAGCCTTTATCTAAAAACTGATCGACAATTCATTTCCTCGTCCAAAATTTTCATCTCCGGCTTCTCTCCCAGAAAATCTCAAGTCCAAACAAACTAGAAATACCTTCTGCTGATAAAACTATTGGATTCCCCGGAATGGGCAGTAAGAAAACAATCTCTCAGCTCCCGTTAGCTGTCTCTTTGTGTAACAACCAGTCTCATCCCTCGAACCAATCAGATTGGATGCAGCTTTTCCAGGAAGGCTGAGCTATTCCTCTCACCTGACTGAGAATTAGTTTTTGCTCATCCATTCGAAGTCCTGTATAAGCAGAACTTCGTGTGGACATACGAGGGCACTTCTGCCTGGCATTCTTCTGCCTTAGCTGGATCTGCATGTTTCTCACTTGCATGTACTGTCTGCCCTTGGACAGTGAGCAGTACAATTTTCCAGACTTAAATCTGTCCCTCGCCTCCACCTACAACCTCATTCCTCTCCATAGCTGGCACATTGTCAACAGATATTCATGAAGTCAAACTCAAGTTTTCATTTGCAGAGAACTCACATGTCCACGCTTACATATGGCAGCAGAAGATAATTTTTCCATCAGTGAATATATTGGTAACAACTGCTGCAAGATTAGGAGCTAAGCTGTATGTTAGGCATGCAAATTGTGCCAAAATATTCATATTGATCACAGCGTGTGACAAGTACAAACAGAACACTGTAAATCCTTTAATTCATCACAGCCCCTCCAAGCTTTTAATCCTCCTCCTACTGGTACATCCAAATTTGATAAAATCAGAATTGACGATCAATACAAATTTTAAAACATTTGATATCTGTTGAATTATTATGCCACTGAATGCAATCCGTGCTCCAGATTTTTCCTAAGTTCAAACTGCTTCTCTTTGTATGGTTTCAGTTTGTTGTTAGAATTTGCCACTGCTAGTGGACTTCCTTTAGCATTCCAAGATTTCTGCTCCTTTCAGATGTGCTTTGATAGCGACTCTAATTATCCACCTTTGGTTTGTGCTATGCTCTGAACGTCTGCTTCCCCACAAAGTTTGTGTGTTGAAAGCCGAGAGGGAAGCTTTACTAGGAGATTAGGTCATGAGAGCAGAGCCCTCATGAATGAGATTCGAGCTCTTGCAAGAGAGCCTGAGCCCCTCTGCGCCTCTGCTCCTGGCCAAGCGAATACGCCACCCGAAGGGCCCCTCTGGAAAAGCGGCTCCCCGGGATCCAGAACCTGCTAGTTTTTTAACATCCCAGCCTCCAGAACCGGGAACAATAAATACTGCTTGTTGATGAGCTATTAAAGTTTTTTCCAACCATTATGAATAGATTAAAACAAGTCAAACATTTTTCAATTGGTGTTCCTATGGGGTCGGGTATTCCAGTGAAATTTTGCTTATAATAACAGCTTAAGTTAATAGATATACATAGAATTAATAGCTGTGTGATATTTACAATGACCAAGGTTTGTTCTTCGTGGCAAATATTTTGTTTGTGAACATATGTTTTTGATATAGGAAAATTTTCACAAAACTAGGCAAATTCAATTGTCTTTTCATTCACTGTTTCCATTAGTAACTTTTATCTTTTCTTTGATTTTGTTTTTTATTAGTACGTATTTGTCATACACATTGTTCCCATTCACCATAGGGAATTTGTACCTGCACCTGATTTTTAGGTGGATAGTAGGCACTTTTTAGACTCTTCCAATCTTTGTCACTATGATGTCACTTGTAGATTAGAAGGATGTCATAAGTAGTTTCTCCAAGAGAAGTCTGAGTGAGCTGCCAATAAATAGTCTATTAAATAAGCACTACAAGCACATTAACTTACCTTATTAGTCTTTCTTTATTCCTGGATTTCTGAGTCACTGCCATATTAGCTCCTGGCTCACATAGTATCATACTTATCTTGGCTTTCCTTAAAATACCATTTAATGTAAACCTCTATAATTCCCCCTTGTGTAGGAAATATATTACAGCTTTGGATGACTGTTTTCTCTTCCTTTTTCAAGAGCACCTCACAATTTTTTATTAGTTCCCTATTCCTTAAACTGAGTAAAAAGTCTTCACTAAATTATTGCATTTAAGGAGTCATATTTGCTCATCTTGGTTCAGTGGGAAATACCGCCAGGGTATCTGTGCTAATCTGTGAGTGTTAGGTGTGCACACAATCAGTGACATGTCTCATCTCTCATTTCTCTGACCCCCAAAGACAAAGGAACATGGGGTAGCGAGTAAAGAAAAAAATATACATCGTTTCCTCTACAGTGAGCAATTGCAGCCTCTTTGTCAAGGGTAAAACAATCATCAAACAGTTCTACAGATTGTTTGTTACCAGAATAACTGAACCACGAGGCTCTAACTCATGGGTTTCTCTCCTTCCCTTATCCCCGCGCATCTGGGACACAAAAGAAACGGTGTGCAAGAGTGAATAGCGGTGCAGTGGTGATGAATTCTACTTACTAGAAGTAATCCTCTATTTTCCCTTTACAAGCAAGATTTTACATGAAAGGAGATGAATTCTGATGAAAAATTGAAATGAATCACAACATATAGGAATATAAAAATAACACAGTTATGGCAGAAAATTAGAGCTTGATTTTTTTTACATCAGAGCCATTGTTGGACAAGCTATTTCTGAGTTTGATTTGCAATGAAAACCTATATCTGAAAGAATATAACATGCCTCACTATTTTGTAGGCTTATTTTTTTTTAATTCAGCAACCAAGGTTGGGTAACAGTGAAATGCTGAGAGTATTGGATTTTATTTCATATCTATTTCTCTGGCCAGATTTCACCACATCCAGTGTTTCATCGAGTTAACTTTAGCATGTTAACTTTAGCAAGTTAACAACACTTTTGAGAGAAACATCAATTCCACTTGGTAGAAATGGAGTAGGAAATATGCCGTGTTTTCTCATATCTGTGTGCTTATAATTGGAGACACTACTGCATAAAGGGAGAGATCCCGTAATTATGCTCATAAATTGGATTTTCAACATGCAAATGGATATGGTACAAACTGAATACATAAGTACCAGGGTGTAGTATAAAGTGACGGTCAATGCCAATGGGATTAATCAAGGAAAATTTCTTGGGGGAAGTGAATTTTAAACAGAATTTGATATATTTGTTGATGTGGTATTCATTTTATGTTTTTAATTATAAATGTAATGTATTCTCATAGTCTTGTGGCAATAGATTTGCCAACCTCAAATTGGTAAGGAGAAGACAGGGGACGAAGTCCCTCTGTCCAAAGATAATCACACACAGCTCCTGCTCTTTACCTTCTCTGCTGCTCCCTCCCCCCTCTCAGACCTGCTCTGATGGCAGCTGCTCGATCCTGGAACTCACCTGATGTGGCGGGACTGATCCTTAAGGCTTTGAGTGACACAAACGCTTCATAGAAACCAAGTATAATATCAGTCTTCATCAATGCACCATATCTATACAGTTCAGAGCAGCTAACTATTCAGGATTGTCTGATTTTTTTAATAGGTGACTCCAAGAAATAATGTATGAATAACTGTTTGCTTTGATGTCCTTTTCTTAAAAAAAGACTTCACAAATTAATTACAACACATCTTGGGTCATGATCATTTTACGCTTCTTGATATTTATAAGTAATGGAGTGCTTGCCTTTGCACAATTGTTTATTTCTATTTATTATTTTTTTACATCCACCAGATATCTCAGGAACATGCCAAATGCTAATTATTACTCAGTGCATCCATGATGATTTTCACAGCAATTAATTTTATAAACATAAAACTACACATTTTAGATTGCCATCCTTAACACTCTAATGAAGGCAATATTATGTTTCCACTTTTTCTAATTGATTTATTTTAATCACGTATCAATCTTAATTTTTTAAATTAATTTATACTATTTATTTCAATTTTAAATATTACTGGGGTTTTTTTGTTTTGTTTTTTTGTTTGTTTTTTGTGGTACCGGGGATTGAACTCAGGCCCTTTGCTTCCAGGGTAGGTGAATATTACTACCTTTTAATGTATTGACAAGGTCTATTTGACAGAAATTTCCTTAAGGTTTTCCCTTCATCTTCCTTTAAAAAGATTCCCTAATTTTCTGTAGTGTTTCTTTTATTTAATCGTACATGAGGTATAATCATATAAGCTAGATGGACGTGGGTTGAATAAAAATCCTCTTATAGACTAACAGGAAACCTCTAAGCATTTGGTATTTGGCCAGACAAGTTAGACTCTTTAGATAGGCGATGAAAGCATAAAAGGGCTTTGGAACAAAGTCCATAAAATCTCACGATAGTATGGAATAGAAAAGAAAGCCAAATGCGTTCATCCTTTCTCTTTTACCACAAATGAACGCCACAAACCAGGTAACTTACAGAGAAAACAAATTTATTTCTTGTTGCTCTTCAGGCTTCCACGTGCAAATTCAAGAGGCTGCATCCGTGAGAACTTTCTTTTTTTTTTTTTTTTTTTTTTTTTTTTTTGCTTTTTGAGACAGGGTCTCGCTTTGTAGTTCAGGCTGGCCCTGAGCTCACTATGGTGCCCAGGCAAGCCGCTGTGAACCCAGCAATCCTCCTGCCTCTGCCTCCCGAGTGCTGGGATGACAGGCGTGAGTCACCACGTCCGGCACTGTGGTATGCGGCGTTGATTGTTGGTGGACGTGTCTCCACGCCCAGCATTCTATGTGGTTACCGGGGATCGAACTCAGGACCATGCGCTTGCGAGGCAGGCGCCAGAACCACTGAGCTAACCCTCTGGCCCCGTGAGAACTTTCTTGCTGGAAGAGCTCCTCCATCTGCAGAGCCGCAGGGGCTCAGGGCCCCCCGTCAAAGCACAGAACAAACTCAACCCTTTGGGTTTCTCGTGCTCTTTTTTAAAAGGCCTCGAGGCCCCATGCTCTTGATCTTTGCTAATCTTAAATACGTTCCCAAGCTCCTACTCAGCCCCCCTTAATTCTTCATGATGAAGACTAAATTTCAGCAGGAGTTCTGTGGGGACATTTTACACATAGATACTATTTGTTCCCAATGTGAGTTAATTTGGAAACTTTGTGAAGACAGATAATAGACATCTGAATTAAGATGCAGAAATGGGAGACATAATGAAAGAATGAGCACTAGATTCGATTGAACTAGGAACTGGCAAGACTCGGTAAGCAAGGACTCAGGAAAGGCAGCGAGGGTTGAGAGGCCGCCAGTGGTCAGGAAAGCTTGGGCCTAAGTAGATGCCACTATGATGCCATCATTTTCAGCACAGAGTTGAGGCACACTAATAAACGTGTCACAGAAAGTGTCATCGGAAATGCAGTTTGTTGTTTTATAAATTAGAATAAGGATTAGAGGTTTTGCCAGAATGATATTTCTCATTGCCATTCCAATACCCTTTCATTCAAAAAGAGAACGAGAAATTGGTGAAGACGCAGCGGAAGTTTGGGTTCCAATCTCTCCCAGCCTGGCTGCGGTCATAGGGATGAGCATTCACTTTAACAACTGTAACACTTAAATATCTCTGCCCCGGGATTTGACCTCAAAAGACAGACACTTGGGGGCCGGAGGGTTAGCTCAGTGGTTCCGGCGCCTGCCTCGCAAGCGCAAGGTCCTGAGTTCGATCCCCGGTAACCACATACAATGCTGGGCGTGGTGACTCACGTCCACCAACAATCAATACCACATACCACAGTGCTGGGCGTGGTGGCTCACGCCTGTCATCCCAGCACTCGGGAGGCAGAGACAGGGGGATTGCTGAGTTCGAGGCTTGCCTGGGCTCCATAGTGAGCTCAGAGCCAGCCTGAACTACAAAGCGAGACCCTGTCTCAAAAAAAAAAAAAAAAAGACACTTTGGAGAAAAAGCTGCTCTGTAAGACAAGAAAGGACAACTAACAATGACGGGTGAGCTCAAACACACTGGAGTTTGACATTTCTTGATGCAAGTGTTCTTGTATCAGTAGCTCCGTGAAGAAGAGGGGTCCACCCCCGCATTCCCCGGGCGGGGCGCTCTCGGGCTCTTCCTGGTGAAATCTTCTTACACTCCCCTGCCCTTGATTACTGAAAGTTCTGCTTTCTCACGTTCAAATCCCTCTTTACACACACCTGTGATACAACCACCTC
The DNA here is from genome assembly GCA_004025085.1 of Thryonomys swinderianus. Lineage (NCBI taxonomy): Eukaryota > Metazoa > Chordata > Mammalia > Rodentia > Thryonomyidae > Thryonomys > Thryonomys swinderianus. The sequence goes on from PVIC010056899.1 coordinate 9,218, forward strand.
CCAAGGCCTGCTTATGAGAGCGGGAGTCTTTGCGGGGGACATTCAGATATAAATCACCACAGTCGTTAGGTATCCTCTTACACAATTTTGACTTTAACTTTACATGAGCTTCTCATTTATAACCTGTATTCTAATAAGAAATTTTACATTAAAAAATGGTTAAAAAGAGGCAGAGACAGGAGGATTGCTGAGTTCGCGGCGGCTTGCCTGAGCACCATAGTGAGCTCAGGGTCAGCCTGAACTACAAAGCGAGACCCTGTCTCAAAAAGCAAAAAAAAAAAAAAAAAAAGGTTAAAAATTGCCTTAAATACTCTGGCTAGACCCTATATAAGATGATTTTTTTAAGCAAAGGGTTTGAAAATATATTCTTAGTGTTTCCAAATACGTTTTTGTTGTGATGGAGTATCATGAAAATAAGAACAGATAGGGTAAAATCTCTCAGTGTCACAGATTTTTTGTTTGTTTGTTTTGTTTTTGTTTCTTTAGGCTTTTTTTTGTTTTTTGAGACAGGGTCTCACTTTGTAGTTCAGGCTGGCCTTGAGCTCACTATGTAGCCCAGGCAAACCTCGAACTCAGCAATCGTCCTGCCTCTGCCTCCCGAGTGCTGGGATTATAGGCATGAGCCACCACGCCCAGCCAGTGTCACAGTTTTTAAGCTTTAGCTGAATGCATTCACAGGTGTCCAGGGAAAATTGTGGAAAGAAGAATATTCCAAATATATTATAGCAATTATATAGCAATATTCCGAAAGTAATTGTTTATGGTCGTGATATTTAGAGTTAATTTTTTTTTATTTTACTCAAATGTACTTACTTCCAAGTCATGCACAGTGAGTGTGAGCTGTGGGACAATTTTTAAGAATCTTTTCACGTGTGTCAAATGTTGCCTGTGTCTTCACTGTTACAGCTTGTTCTTGACCCAATGCTAATCCGCCTACAGACAGAAGTGAGGAGACCCTGTAGAGAACTGTGCGTGCTCCCCGTGATGCCCCCGGGCTAGGCCTGGGGCAATGGGTTTGCATCGTGCCCCTTCCAGGGATGGGCATGCTCAAGAAGAAGCACAGGGGCTCCTCGGAAGGGAGCAGCAGATAGATTATTGGCTTGAAGAGCAGCCCCCGCTGAAGGCTAAAGGAGCTAGAGCACCTGAGACCACTTTGTTTTAATGAACACTGAAGAATGGTGGGCAACAAACTGGCGTGAGTGCTGAGGATAATGGTGCTCTCCACCAGGCCCACGGAAGCCACTCCTAAAATCCAGATGAGCCCCAGGCTGAAAAACAGGGGCTTGGAAATAGTAGAGGCAACTACACTTGCCACGGTTTGTCACTAAACCCTGACTCTGGCTGAGTAGGGTATACAGCTCATAGGTAACAGAGCCACCAGCCTGACCCAAATCTGTTGGTTTCTGATCCAAATCTGTGTTTCTTGATTATTGTGTAGTGTCGGCCCATATTCAGACTTCTGATAATCAACTATTGCTCTCTTTTTCTGTACATCATCTTTCAGTACAAAACTTCAAAGTTAGCAGATTTTCTAAAAGAGATGTATGGAACCTGAACACGGAGTGGAAATGTCATTTTAATCCTTATCACCGTGAAATACGATTCATGCTGAGTCAATGGGGAAGCGTCCAAGGTCAAAGAAATAGGAAAGATCTAAGCTCAGAATTAGTAGCATTTTCAACGCTGTAT
>PVIC010056900.1:0-10822 GCA_004025085.1 Thryonomys swinderianus
AGCACTCAAGCTTCACATTCATGATCATATACACACACACCTCACTTTCACATTCATTCTTTTTTTTTTTTTGAGACAGGGTCTCGCTTTGTAGTTCAGGCTGGCCCTGAGCTCACTATGTAGCCCAGGCAAGCCTGGAACTTAGAAATCTCCTGCCTCTGCCTCCCAAGTGCTGGGATTACAGGCATGAGCCACCACACCGGGCACTGTGGTATGTGGTGTTGATTGCTGGTGGGCGTGGGTCACCACGCCCAGCATTGTATGTGGTTACAGGGATTGAACTCAGGACCTTGCGCTTGCGAGGCAGGCGCTGGAACCACTGAGCTAAATCTCTGGCCCCTCACATTCATTCTTTTACACCATCTGAACCATTAGGGTCCTTGCTAAAAACGACCTCAACTTTTGCACTTCAGCTCATTTTACTTTGTCTATTCACTAACTTCGTTTTTTTTTTCTGTTCCAAATCACCAAATTCTGCATCTGTATCTTCATAAGCAATCCATGCACTACTCTAAAAAAAACTTCCCTGACTCTGAATATTCTTTAAGCTACTATTCCATTTCTGTGATCCTCTTTTCAAGAAAACTATTTATGAGTTATTTCCTTGTTTCCCCAAGTCAGAGTTGGTTCTACTACACTAAGAAAATTAAATTCCCCAATGACCTCAAGGATTCTCTTGGCAAAATCCGGATTTTGTTTATTATCCTGGATAATTTATCAGGGTCTCCTTTTCATTCTCAAAACTATACCAGTTTAACAATTAATTATATGATCATCTCACTAATGACAACAGTGCTAAAGACAGTGGTCAATTTTCATTTGTTCCATTTGATTTACTGATATTACCAGATAGATGATTACTGCCTCAGTTTCTTCCATTAGTTTCTACATTACCCCATTCTTTTTCACTGACCTATCCTCCTCAATTTTCTTTGCTGGATACTCATACTATTTGTTACATGGAAATACTCAGAATTAATCTCTCCCTTTCGCAGCTGTGCTCACACTTCAAGTGATCTCTTCTAGTCTGTGGATTTAAGTATCTTAAGCTATCAACACACCACAACTCATGCCTCTAGCCCAGACTCTTCACTAAAATTCTGACCAGGTATATGACTGCCAAGAAGGTATCTTTCCTTCAATGTTTAATAGACAACTCAAATTTAACATTTCAAAACCACGCTCTCAATTGCTATCCATGCAAACTCTATACAACTTAAATCTTCTTTTCTATTTTTGTACTGTATCAGTTCAACATATCAATCATTTATACAGGGAAATCCATAACTGCAGTGTGATCTTTTAACTCTTTTTCTCTCACACTACTTATCCTTTTATGAGCTAAATATACTGACTTCACCTGAACATTAGTTGTGTATACAAAGTGAAATCTCCCATTGCCATGCATCAAGTTAGTCTAAGTTACAAGCATTCTTCCTTCTGACTATTAAAATAATGGAACCTTGCCGGGCATGGTGGCTCACGCCTGTAATCCCAGCACTCGGGAGGCAGAGACAGGAGGATTGCTGAGTTCAAGGCTTGCCTGGACTACATAGTGAACTCAGAGCCAGTCTGAACTACAAAGTGAGACCCTGCCTCAAAAAAATAATAATGGAACCAATCCTCCTTATTTCAATCTGGCCTTCCTATAGTTTATTCTTCACACTGCAAAGTCATATCTTTAAAACATAACCTAAGTTTTAAGATTCTTTACCTTAAAAGATTTTACAGAAAGTTATGTAACAGGATATTATAAAGTGATGGAGCATGACTTCTGAGGTTAGGTCATAAAAAAATAAAAACTTCATTTCAATCTTGCTCTCTTCTAGATAAATTCACCTGCTGTGTTATAAGGACTCTCATGTGGCAATACAATATGGAGAAGTCTGCTATGACTAGCCAGGGAGTTGAGACCTCCTACCATACTTCGTATAAAAATCCCACATCCCCATTATATCCCTGACTACTTAGAAGCAATCTCTACCATTCTTGGACCATGAACTCCAACTGTGAATAAGTTTTAATTATAATTCACTCATGGCAAGAACACTCAATCCTGAGATTATATATACTGTCTTTTCCCTTTGAGTCATCTTTTCCATTAGCTTATATAACTTGTTTCTTTACTTCATTCAATCTTTGTTTAAAAGCTTTTATAAATCCTACTTAAAATAGTTATTATTTTTATACTTCTCATCTATAGGTTTCTAAAAAAATAGCACTGACTACATTTAATTATTAATGTTTTTTCTTGCTATAATGTTAACTTTCAAAAGGTTACAGGGTATTCTCTTTTCTCCTTTTTATTGCCTTACTGTTTGATTCACCGTACAAACTGAATCGTTATGCTTTGGATCTAAATGGCCCTCCAAAGCCTTATATAGTCATCGGTGGGTGAATCTAGTGTGTGTGATCCTAGGATTAAGGGCATGTGACTATTATACTACTATACATGGGTGATTGATCTGGCACTGCCCTAACCCCAGAAGTCTCAGTAAGATAAAAGGAGCAGAAAGATGCTATTAAAGTCTCTTGTGGCTTTTGCTGTCTTCTGTTGCTGCCATGAATTGCTGCCCCTATGCCATTCTGCCTTGGATCTAGCTCATTATGAACTGAAACCACTATGAAATGTAAGCCAAATAAATGCCTACCCTTCTAACTTTGGGTATCAGCATGTTGTCTCAGAAACAAGAGAAAAGTAACTAACACATCAATAAATATTTGTTAAATAATTGCATGATTCATGTAAAGATGCACAGAAAAATACAGGCATCCATACATCAACAATCTACAAACCTTGGGGCATTTAGGCTACAACCATAGCTTGAATATGATGATGTCATGTAACATATGTGTCACTCATATCTGTGCAAGTGAAAATTTAACACTTAACAACAATATAGAAAATGGATTCTCAAGTAAAACCCAACCCCAGATTTATGACTAACTCTACGTGCAATTTATAAAACCCATATAGTGGCTCTTGGAAATACTTTCTCATTTAGAAAATGAAAATGTAACTGTACCTGGTAATACTGTTGTAAATATTAAACAAGTTTATACACTTAACACTTGCAAGAGTGACAGGATATAATAAATGCTATAGAAATGTTATCCCTTATTAGTTTTATATATGTAATTTAAAAGCAAGGATAACAATATCTTCCCATTCTTTTGTTTGTTTTCTTTTGTTTTTTTTTTTTTCTGTTTTTTTTGTTTTTTGAGATAGGGTCTTGCTTTTTAGTTCAGTCTGGCCCTGAACCTCCTATGTAGCCTAGGGAAGCCTTGAACTCACAGCAATCCTCCTGCCTCTGCCTCCTGAGTTCTGGGATTACAGGCATGAGCCATCATGTCCAGCACTTTGGTGTGTGGTATTGATTGCTAGTGGGTGTGAATCACCACAACTGGCATTGTGGTTACCAGGGATCGAACTTGGAATTTTGCACACGCAAGGCAGATACTTGAACCACTGAGCTAAATCACTGGCCCTATCTTTCCAATCTTAGAAAAATAGCTACAAATAGTTTTTGACCAACTTCTTCATTTTTCTCCTTTACTCCTGACAGGCAGAACCTAAATACAAGGCCTCTAAAATTAGTCATAAGAAACATGTTTGAACTTCTAAAAAAACAGAATGTGCTCAAGTTCAGTTTGATGAGCTTCATACCAGAGATAAAGTCTGTAACACAAAAGTATCTAAACAATAATAGAAGACAGGAAAAAATACTGTCAATATTTTAAAGAAAACATGTAGACAATTCAAAAGTTAAAAAGTAAATAAGTATGAGTAATATATCTATCTTTAAATAGAAAGCTCAGTATATATGATGGACAAAATCACATTAACATTCCAACTAGAAACTATTGCTAAACATAACTGTCTAGGTTACAATTGTACATCACTCGGTATTTTAGACCTTCTGTAGACTCCTCCTGTGCTAAACACGGCAAAGTTGTGCAATGGGATATTATAAAGTGATGAAGCATGATTTCTAAGGTTAGGTCATTAAAAAAAATACTGCATTTCCATTATCTTGATCTTTGGGTTCCTGCTCTAGACAAATTACCTGCCATGCTAAAAGGACATTCATGGAGGCCAGAGATTTAGTTCAGTGGTTCTAGCATTTTCCTAGCAAGCACAAGGTCCCCAGTTCAATCCCCTAGTAACCACATACAACAATAGTGGGCGTGAGTTACCACATACCACAACGCTGGGCATGGAGGCTCATGCCTGTAATCCCAGCATTCAGGAGGCAAAAGCAGGATTGCTGAGTTTGAGGCTTGCGTGGTTTACATAGTGAGCTCAGGGCCAGCCTGAACTACAAAGCAAGACTCTGTCTCAAAAAAAAAAAAAAAGGATACTCATGCAGCAATCTGGAGAAGTCTGCTGCAGGTAACCAGGGAGAAGGAGAGACTTTCTGATAACTACACAGTCATTTTATTAGTGGGTCTTGAAGCCTCACTCTGCTTCAAGATAAGCACAGATAAGCAGATAAGCACAGATCCTACAATCTCATGCAAAACCCTGAATCAGCAGCACCCAAAGTTAACTGTCCCCAAATTCCAGGCCCTGAAATGTTGAGATAATAAACGCCACTCTCAGAAGCTACTAAATTCTGAGGTAAGTTGGTAAACAGCAATAGACAACCACTGTAGTAATAAACTTAGTACTTTTAGGAAGACGGTAGAATTGTAATCAGTAAAAAAAAAAACTTCTCCAAGATTCAGAATGTAGACCCTGGAACATAACAACTAAGGACAGAAAAGAAGGAACCCAGAGGATATCCATAGGCTTGAAATCACAGGAAAAAAAGAATCTTTTTTCCTTACTTGTGTTCTGTTTTATTGATTTATTTGTTTGAATATTGTTTTTAGTCCTTTTGTTTTGTTATATTGTTTTGTATTTTCCTGCTTTCTTTTTCTCTTGTCTTCTTTACTAGTTTCTCAAACCTTTGGTATACTTTGTCTTTCAGCCTTGCTTCTAATGTCTTTCTCTACTTTTAGTTTTCCATTTTTTATTCACACCCATCTTACATTTTCTCCCTTGTAGGTAAAATTATTCTACTGGGTATTTACTGTATATAATTTTCTGATGTGTTTTAGATTTTGTTATGTAAGTCTTTAAGTCTTATATCTATGGTTAAAGGTGGCAAATGAATAGTTATCAGTTTATCATTGTGCTTGATGTTTTTGTTATTACTGATTGTACCACTTTAACCAAGGTGAAGTAGTTCTTGTGTTCAATTGTTCTTTACATGTCAATACTGAGACTATTCAGGAGTCATAAATAATACCAAAGTCCAGTAGAAAAGAACTAGAGGCTCAGCCAAACAGGCAGGAATGTCTCATCCCTAATATATTGAAGAGGCAGGATCTTATGACAGACTCAAAAGCCAGCTATACCTACAAGGTACCTCTGAAAAGTAGTCATTTCATAAGGAGGTCTCCATGGTACTAATGAAGTAACCAACCATAAGCAATTTGCAAGCATCAACACAGAAGATAAATTAAAATACTAGAAAATAAGACAATACAGAAGCAAGACGCAACCCTAGACCTCTAGATCTCCCAAAGCAAATCCATGGGACACTGAAGTAGAAGTAATTAAAAGCCACCAAACTGAACTTCCTAAAATAGGAGAAGTAGTAGTATCAAAGCCAATTAATGATTCTCTAAGAAAAAAATAAAAAATAATTACATAGATAACTAATGATATGAGCATCATAATAAAGATGTTTACTGAATCACTGTTTTTATTAAAAAACAGTGATGCTCTTAGAAAAATGGCTGCTATCTAAACAAAGAGCTTAAAAAAATCAGTCCTGGGCCAGAGGTTTGGCTTAGTGGTTCCAGCACCTGCCTCACAAGCGCAAAGTCCCTGGTTCAATCCTGCGTAACCACATACAACAATACTGGTGTGGTGGCCATGCCCACTGGCAATCAGTGCCTCATACCACAGATGTTGGGCTTTGTGGCTCAAGCCTGTAATCCCAGCACTCAGGAGGCAGAGGCAAGAGGACAGGTGAGTTCAAGGCTTGCCTGGGCTACATAATGAGCTCAGGGCCAGCCTGAACTACAAAGAGAGACCCTGTCTCAAAAAAAAAAAAAAAAAATCAGTCCCCCACCTGCAAATTTAAAGACCCCAATTCAAAATGGGCATCCGAAATGAACAAACACGTTTCAGAGGAAGAAGTTAAAGCAAGTAAGAAGCATATGAAGAAATGTTTAAAATCATTAGTTATTCAATGGATGCAGATGAAAACGACACGCAGTGATATTCCATCTTACTCCACAAAGAATGGCTGCTATCTTGAAATAAACCAGAAATAAACCCTGACAATGATGTGGGGAGGATGAAACCCTTCTCCACTGTTTGTGGGAATGTAGACTGTACAACCACAATGGATATCAGTGTGGAGATTCCTCAAAAAACTTGTATTAGAGATCCCCTTTGACCCTGTTCTTCCTCTGCTAGTTATGTACATGAAAGAATTAAAAGTTTCATATCACAGCGACCTATATGCACCTATGTTCATAGCAGTTCAGTTTGTGATAGCTAATTCTTGGAAACAACCCAAATGCCCATCAACTGGATACTGGATAAAGAAGATGAGATTTTTCTATAAAATGAAGTATTATTCTGCCATAAAACATAAGTTTGAGTAATAAATGAATGTACCTAGACATGCTCATAAGTGAAATAATAGGTCATAGATGTGTAAATGTCCTATCTTTTCTCTAGTATAAGAAACTGAAGATGTGAATGAGCTCTAGAATATATGATAGATATAGTGAAATAGAAAATATTCAAAGGGAAATGGGGAAGAAAAATATGAGGGTAACAAAAAGGAAACAAGGCCTATGTATACAGAGGGTAGGGAAGCTGTAGGGTGGGTAGGGGAATAGGACAAAATGAGAATTAAATTGTTTCACATACTGATACAAATTCTCAATATTCTATGCAATCATGATGTGTATATATAATGTACCAATAAAGATTCAAATTTTTTAAAAAACGAAGCTTAGGAAAATGATGGAAACCATGTATGTCCAACATAGGGAAGTAATGGATTCCATAAAACAGATCTGAACAGATATCCAAGAGATTAAAAATTCTACTGAAACTATGTGCAGCAGAACCAACCAATGTGAAGACAAGAATATTAGATCTAGAAGACAAGTTTTCAGTTAGAGATCATCAAGTGAAAGACTTAATAATAACAAAAAAACATGAAAAATCAATCCAACAGCTGCGAGATGATGCAAAGAAGAATAACATAAGATTAATCAGAATCAATGAAAAATAAAAGACAGCACAAAGGGCACTATTCACAGAAATAAGGGCAGAAACCTTCCAAGCATGAAAAACAAATGTGATGTACAGATATGTGAAGCATATAGATCAGAAAAACACACACACACACACACCAAGGCACATAACAATCAAGATTCAAGAAAGTAAATAAAAGAACAGAGCATTAAAGGCTATAATAGAATAAACAAATCACCTTTGAAAGAAAGGCCCACAGAATTATAGCAGATTTCTTAACACAAACTCTTAAGAAGAAATGGTGTGAACTTCAAACTTTAAAAAAAAAACTGCTAACCTAGATTAATGTACTCAGCAAAATTATGTTTCAAAATTGATAGAAAAGTAAGATAACGAGCACTAAAGAAATTTGTGACCACAAAACTAGCACTCCAAGAAGTTCTCATGGCTGTTCTAGAAGAAGATAGTGAAGACAAAGTTGCATGAATCCTAATTGAATTAATCCACCAGGAAGGTCAAAGAATTAAACAAAGGGAAATAAAGGGAACCAATAACAAGAAAATTATACAAGGATAAGTCAATACATATTAATGATAAACAACAATGTAATTGGTCTCAATACACCAATGAAAAGAAATAGAATGGGGCTGGAGATTTAGCTCAGTGGTTCCAGCGCCTGGCTCACAAGCGCAAGGTCCTGAGTTCGATCCAGGTAACTACATAGAATGTTGGGCGTGGTAACTCACGCCCACCAACAATCAATACCACATACCATAGTGCCGGGCCTGGTGGCTCACGCCTGTACTCCCAGCACTCGGGAGGCAGAGACAGGAGGATTGCTGAGTTCCAGGCTTGCCTGGGCTACATAGTGAGCTCAGGGCCAGCCTGAACTATAAAGCGAGACCCTGTCTCAAAAAAAAAAAAAAAAAAGAAATAGAATGGCAGAATGGGTATTTTCATTTTGATACCTTCTTGATTCAGCTTTGGTAATTCATCTGTATCTAGAAACCTGTCCATTTCTTCTGCCTTTCCCTCTCATTAGAGTACAAATTCTTTTTTTTTTGAGACAGGGTCTTGCTTTGTAGTTCGGGCTGGCTCTGAGCTCACTACATAGCCCAGGCAAGCTTCCAACTCAGCAATCCTCCCGCCTCTGCCTCCTGAGTGCTGGGATCACAGGTGTGAGCCACCACACCAGGTACTGTGGTATGTGGTATTGATTGTTGGTGGGCGTGAGTCTCCATGCCCAGCATTGTATGTGGTTTCTGGGGATCAAACTCAGGACCAGGCGCCGGAACCACTGAGCTAACCCTCCGGCCCTAGAGTACAAATTCTTGAAGTAGATATTAACAATCTTGTGGGTTTCTGAGGGATCCATTGTAATTTCACCCTTTAATTTCTAATTGCATGGATTTGAGTCTTTTTTTTTTTTTTGCCTATTTTGATAAGGTTGGCTAAGCACTTGTTAATTTTTTTTTTTTTTTTTTTTTTTTTTTTTTTTTTTTTTTTTTTTTTTTTTTTTTTTTTTTTTTTTTTTTTTTTTTTTTTTTTTTTTTTTTTTTTTTTTTTTTTTTTTTTTTTTTTTAGACAGGGTCTCACTTTGTAGTTCAGGCTGGCCCTGAGCTTACTATGTAGCCTAGACAAGCCTCAGATTCAGTAATCCTCCCGCCTCTTCCTCCCAAATGCTGGGTTACAGGTGAGAGCCACCACACTTGGCCTTGTGGTATGTGGTACTGATTGCTGGTGTGCTGAGTCACCATGCCCTGTATTGTTGTGTGTGATTACTGAGAATTAAACCAGGGACCCTGCGCTTGCTAGGTAGGAGCTGGAACCACTGAGCTAAATCTCTGGCCCCGAATTTGTTAATTTTATTTAATTATACATAGAACCAACTCTTTCTTTTATTCTTTGTTTTTTGTTTTGTTTTGTTTTTTAGTCTCAGTTCCATTAATTTCTGCTCTGATCTTTATAATTTCCTCCTTTTTATGTGCTTTGGGTTTAACTTCTTTTTCTAAATTCTTGAGGTTCAACGTTAAGCAATAGGGAATGACAAGGATGAAAGAACCCAATTATCAGTCACTGAAATTAAAGAAGAAATTTAAAAGACTACAAACAAAGAAAAGCACAGGTCCTGATTCACTGCTTAATTCTATAAGAACTTTAGAGATGATCGACTGCTATTATTCTGCAAACTCTTTAATAAAATTTAAAAGGAAATGATATTCCTAAACTGATTCCTGGAAGCAAGGATCATCTGATACCAAAAACACAGAAGAACTAACCAAAAAAAAGAGAACTACAGGCTAATCTCTCTAATGAATATAGATGCAAAAATCCTCAATAAAATACTGCCAAACAGAATACAGCAAATCAAGGAGATTATACACCATGAATAAGTATCCTAGGAATGCAGGGATGGTTCACCTTATGCAAATTGATAAATATAGTTCATTAATGGAATCAAGGACAAAAACCAAATGATCCTCTAAAAAAACAGAAAAGAGCATGTGACAAAGTCCAACATTCATTTAGGATACAACTTAAAAGAAAATTGGAATAGAAGGTCTTTATTTCAATCTGATAAAAGCCATTTGTGACAAACCAACAGCCAACATTGTACTTAATGGTAAAAAAAAATCTGAAAATGTGCACTCTAAGATTAGGAATACGACAAAAATGCCCACTATCACCATTCCCACTCACTATACTCCTGTAAACATGTACCAGATCCAATAGACAAGAAAAAGAAATAAAAGGAACTTGGATAGGAAAGTACAAAGTGAAAATAACATCTTTTCTGACATGATACTCTATATAGAAGACCCAAAAAACTAAAGCTAAAGATTCCTAAAATCTTTAGCTTTAGTGAAGTTCCTTAATATAGCAGAATACAAAGTTAGCACTGAAGTTCAGTAGCATTCGTGTATATGAATAACAAACGTACTGTGAAAAAAATTAAGGAAAGAACACCTTGCACAATAGCATCAAGCAAAATGAAAGACAGGAATCATTCTAATGAGAAAAGTAAAAGACTTTTACATTGAAAACTATAGTAATTTGAAAAAGGACATCAAAGAGGATATCACAAAATGGAAAGGTTTTCATGTTCTTAGATAAGGAGTACAAATGTATTGAAAATGGCTATACTTGTAAAATTATTATACAGATAATAATCCAATCCCAAACAAAATACCAATAGCATATCTCACTGAGAAAACAATTCTAAAATTCCTATGGAACCAGAAGAGAGCTAGAATAGCAAAAGCTATTCTGGGCAACTAAGGCAAGGCAGGGAGCATCACAATCCCCAAACTGAAGTTATACTACAAAGCTACAATGATAAAAACAGCATGGCAGAGTTTTTAAATTCTTTTGGGTATATTCCTAGCAGGGGTATAGCAGGGTCAAATGGGACCCGTAGTCCTAGTTTTCTGAGAAATCTCCACACGGATCTCCACAATGGTTGCACAAGTCTGCAATCCCACCAACAGTGTAGAAGGGTTCCTTTCTCCCCACAGCCACGCCAGCATTTATTGTTGGTTGACTTTGTGATCG
>PVIC010056901.1:0-10832 GCA_004025085.1 Thryonomys swinderianus
ACCATGCCCGGCATTGTGGTATGCGGTGTTGACTGCTGGTGGGTGTGAGTCTCCATGCCCAGCATTGTATGTGGTTACCGGGGATCGAACTCAGGACCTTGCGCTTGCGAGGCAGGTGCCAGAACCACTGAGCTAACCATCCGGCCCTGGCCCTGGGCTTCTTGGTGAACACTAGCAGCTAATGAATGGGAAGCGACTTCGCATCTGGTAACAGAAGGGTCTGGGAAACTGAGCAGGTTGAGAGACAAAGAGAAATCAATAGGTCTTGAGGTAAATAAGATTAATTCATAATTGCTACTGGGGAAAATACTGTAATGAATGAATAAATGAATGGACGCTAAATTAAATAATATCTTGCTCATAGGGAGACGGTGGGAAAAGCAGCTCCGTACTTCCATGTAGATGGCAAACATCTGCCCTGGGGAGTTTCCTCCCTCTGCAGTGAGACGGTGAGGGATGGTCCTTCTAAAGTGCTGGGAAAACAGGCTGATGGGGCAGTGAATCAGGGACTGACGCCGGGCTAAATGACACACAACATCGGGCATGCAGCCCGCTCACACCTGTGACCTTCATGCGTAAGCAACATCCTTTGTACAGACAGACAGACACACACACACGGAGAGCTCCTGGGGCCATGAGGAGTCCAGGCGCACCAGAGCCTCACCCAGCAGGGAGAGATTTTCTCACTGAAGAAACCGGGGATAATTTTGGGGGATGATTTTGTATGAGAGAAGCTAAAGACTCATCCATAGCCAGGCTTTGTCTCACTACTTTTGTTCAGTTTTCCTAAGACGTTATCAGCCACACAAGGAGGCTTTGTTTTCTGTGTGGATGTTACCATTCCTTCCAGCCCGGTGAGGAGTCACGGCAACACGGTCCCTCCCTCCTTAAAAAGAGCGTCTGGAGAAGAAGATGTTTGTAATGGAGTCTAGAGACCTTAGTGGAGGAAGAGGAAAGCCATTGTAACAGTTCTTGACTCATTAATTAACAAAAAGAAAGGAGCAGACACCTTCCTGAGCTTGGCACGCCCTCCTGGATCGGACTGACTGTTGTGGTATCATTTAGGGCTGATGCTGTGTGAGGCTACATTCTGATATTGTGAATTACAGAAGCGTGTAACTGTCAGACTGCTCCATGATTGTTGCCAACCCTAGTGAAAAGCAACTCCTCTGCAGAGTCGTTTCCTGTGGATGAGGATGGATAGTCCTATAGTCAGGGATTCTGGGGAGAAGCTAATCCTAGAGGAGGTGGAGACACCTGCCATGTAAAGAATCCCTTTCTTGGAGGCCAGAGATCACAGAGTCTAGAGCTGAGGATGTGTATACTACTGGGAAGGGTTTCATGGGCGTGAGGTTAGAGCAGGGAAAAAGTGTTTGCTGTGGGAAGACAGGAAACAAGACAATCGATAAGATTGGGACTTTATAAATCTCTAGTACTCATGGCAAATGATAGTTACAGGTTGCTGTTGACTTAAGTGTTTGATTCTTCCAAGCCACCAGGAGTTTTGGAAATAAACGAAGTCAAGGCTGTTCTCAGTGGTTCTGTGGGAATTTAATGGAATATGGTAGTAAATTTTATCTTGTAGAAAATATTAGTGGAAACCAGTCAATTTTCATAAAGTCAGGAGGATTCACAATATCCTCTGTATTCAATAAAGTTTAAAAAAAAACCCAGGACAGCATTTTTATGGTTTTAGTCAGTAAATATGGTATTAAATTAAATACGGTATTTAATAGTCATACGGTAAATTTTTATTCCAAATAATATCCCAGAAGTGCTTGTGAGCTAACATTCCATGATGAAATTCATTTTGTGTCACAAGAATGACTATTCAAAGCCCTCTTATAACTGGTCTTAACGGAAATTTCATGTTGCGTATTTTTACTTTTTTTCCTAGCAAATTGGTTGTAGGCATCACGGGGTTGGCCAGGGAGTCAGTGTTTTGCAAGAAGTGAGCACAGCATGGACTATCTAGGCCTCCGAGGTGAGTGGATGTGGTCGACCTGTTGGCCCTGAGCTCCGTGAGGAGGAAGCCTGGCTCAGTGGGCCACGGGTCAGCTCCCAGCCCCACAGCTGAGCTCCCTTCTCACGGCTGGAGCTTCATCCTGCACCCACAGAGACAACCTTCCCTAATTTCCAAAGTCTACTTTTGTCTGAAAATGTTAAGCAACTCACCAGGATGCCTGACACTTTCCCTTAATGCCTGTGGGAGAAAGAGAGAGGTTGAGTTTTTTTTAGTCTGGGTTCCTAATAGACTGGGAAATTCCAATAAGGTTATTAATATTACAGTCACTTATTGTTTAGTATTCATGTTATATCTACATTTTTCAGTGCAAATTGAAAATATCTGTTACAGTGTTTCTGGAATAGATCATTACAACTTTTATCTTGTAGAAAATATTAGTGGAAACCAGTCAATTTTCATAAAGTCAGGAGGATTCACAATATCCTCTGTATTCAATAAAGTTAAAAGTAAAAACCCAGGACAGCATTTTTATGGTTTTAGTCAGTTGGAAGAGAGTTATAATTGTTCAAACTCTAGTTTACCTGTAGATAAAACTGAAATCGAAACTAGGAACACAAAATAGAGGAAAATAAGTGTCTCTCTCCCACAGGTATTAGGGGAAACCCATATCAAGGCATAAAGATTCACTACGAACTCACTGAAAGTGGACGACTAATTCTATCAAAATGTAGCCATTTTTTTCCTCCTTGTAATACTGGGGATTGAACCGAGCACAATCATGTCTAACTCCACCTCCAGACCTTTTTACTTTTTACTTTTTTTTTTGAGACAGGGTGTCTCTTTGTAGTTCAGGCAGGCCCTGAGCTCACTATGTAGCCCAGGCAAGCCTCAAACTCATCAGTCCTCCTGTCTCTGCCTCCCGAGTGCTGGGATGACAGGTGTGAGCCACCACGCCCGGCACCGTGGTATGTGGTACTGATTGCTCGTGGGCATGAGTCACTACACTTTGTACTGTTGTATGTGGTTACCGGAAATTGAACTAGGGACCTTGCGCTTGCCAGGCAGGTGCTGGAACCACTGAACTAAATCTCCAGCCCTTTACTTTTATTTTTAATTACTTTGAGACAGGATTTCGCTAAATCATTAAGTTGCCCCGACTGGTCTGGAACTCGCCACCCTTCTGTCTGAGCCTCCAGTGTTCCACAGCACCCAGGTTAGTAACTTTTTTTTTTTTTCAGACATGGAATAAATTGTTCTCCACTTGTTCCAGGATGAAATCCAACCCTCCGGGCATGATTCATCACGATCCTGTCTTGCTAGCTTGATTCCCGGCCATAGGCACTCTTCTGCCCAGCAGCTGGGAAAGAGCAGGCCCTTTCTGCCGCCCAGAAGGGCGAGGCTGCCTCTCCCTAGCTCCTCCTGCCCTGCGGAGGCCGCCTTGGCCCGGATCACACTCCTACCCTTCCTCTTTGTCCGTTCCCCTCTCAAGCATCTTTGCTTCTGTCAAGCCTTCTTTTTGAAGCCTGGTTCTTCAACCCTTCACTGCAGCAGTGAATCCCTGGCGGTGGAGGGAGGGAGGCTGGACCTGGCATCTTCGGCTTCAGGAAGCCGGTTCCACTTGCGTTTCCAAAGACCGGCCGGGCTTGGGGGCGACGGTGGGCAGCCTCCCCTGAGGTCATGGTCAAAGCCGAAGGTTTGCAGACGCTAGGTGAAAAGGAAGCGGGAAACGATTGTGAGCACTTTCTCTGTTTCTACATGACTCCCGGGGCCCAGAGAAGACTCTGGGAAGCTGAATTTCCCATGTGAGTCTCGAGGTCTGAATCTCAGATATTTCAGGGAGGTCCCAGGCTCCGGGCTTAGACAGGGCTGGGTTAGAGCTGCCCGGGGTGGGATGAACGCAGGAGCCTTTCCCTAGCTTTTCCCAGGGTTCCGATCCCCAAACTTTTGAAGGACTTTGAGGAACAGCCCCATATTCCTGAGAGGGATTTCCTTTTGATCTAGTCTTTGGAAACTCAGAAGACACAAAATCCAAGTTAGGGAAGTAAAGGAATATACGAAGGACCAGTGGGCCGTGCGGACAGCTTTTCCTCTCGCAGGGCCGCAGCACCTCGCCGTGGGGCAGGGGCTACAGCTCCCCTCCCCAGCCCTGGAGCAACGTTCCACAGACTTTGAAACTTGATAAACGTTGAAAGACACTGAGTTTGTTAGCCTCACGTCGGAGTAGACGACTTTGTGCAGGAGATTTTCGTTTAACCAAAATTTCGTTAATCAAAAAATTTCCTCTCAGTATCATTACCCCGGAAATGATCGAACAATCTAGTTTATACTCAAGAACAAGTTCCTGGAAGGCCCACCTTAAGGCAGGAAAATCGGGAGTTGAATTGGAATCATTCCCATCTTGGCTATGGGAAAATGCTCGTATCAGAGTTTCTTTTGCTCGATTTTAATTCCTGGCACACTGAACGCCAGCCAGTTTGTGCCACGGCGCGGTTTTCCTCCAGCGAGGATCTGTTCGGAGGCCAAGGGAGGGTCCGCGGATCGGATCTCCAGGGTGTTCCCGGCCCGAGGGGCGTGGGCGGCGGGCGTCCGGGCCGCGGAGGGCAGGCTCGGGCAGCTCCCGCCCCGGCGGCGGCGTGCGCTTGGGAAACAGCGGGGCGGGGCGCCGGCGGCTCCGGGTCCAATCCGGTTTCGGCGGAGAACACGCCGGGGCAGCCGAGCCGAGAGGCGGGCGACTTGGGCAGGAGCGGCGGCGAGGAGCGCACCCGCCGATGGCCGAGGCCGGGCCCCCGAGCCCGCGGCGCCGAGCCCGCTGCGGGCCGCTGCTGCTGCTGACGCTCCCGGTGAGCGGGCCGGGCGCCGGGGCGGAGGGCGGTGCGCCCGGGGCCGCGCGCGGAGGACTGTGCGTGGCGCTCGGCTGTGCTGCGCTCGGGTCCGGGGCGCGGGGTCCCCCGAGCCGGGCCGGGGGGAGGCAGAAGTTCAGGTATTTAGGGACCCTCTTAGGGTCCTGGAGGGCGCGGAGCAGACCCGGGACTGGCTCCAGCGACTCAGCACCCTGGACGGGCCGTCGGGGGGCGGAGAGGCCGCAGCCGGGGCCCTGGAGTGCGGGTGCCCGGAGAAGCGGGGACCCGGCGGGGCACCCCCAGCCCGCTGCGGAGCGGGGCCCGGGCTGGGAGCGGGGCTGAGGCCGGGGTGGGATCGCGTCGCTGTCCGGCTGGGGAAGCCCGGCCCGAGCGGGGCCTCTGCGCCTCGATTCCCGAGGCTGAGCGAGCGGTCGGCCTGGAAAGCACCTCGGGGCCGGTTCCCCGCGGAGCCAGGAGGTTTGAATCGAAAAATTGGCATTTCGGGCAGCGAAGTTGTCCGGAAGCTTAGGAGCTACTCAGGGCTGCCCTGGGGACCCACGGCAAGGAGCCGCTCCGTCCAAACGAGCTCGGGGGTTCCCACACCCCAGAGTGTGGCCAGGATTTGCGCTGTCTTTAAATGAGCACTTAGAAATATTGGGTTGGCTCTTGTGATCTAAAATATATTTATGGAGCAGAATCCGCGCCAGCACACGCCGCGATGTCGCCCGTAACTCTTCCAACAGCGTATCTGAGTTGATACAAACTGCGCCCCAAATGTGCTCTGTGCTACGTCTGAAAACGTTTCCGGTATTTCTGTTTCAAGCTGAGTTTGGAGTTTGGTGTTTTCCTCGAGAAGGATTAGCGGATGGGAAAAAGAGAGCCCCCCCCCCCCCGATTTTTGCACTTGAGGAGGGCGGGCGGGGCGGAGCGCGCCCCTGTGGGCCGCGGCAGGAGGCACTGCAGCCCTGGCGAGTACACTACCACGTAGGATTATTTTAAATAAAGAACTTAATACCTTTTAAACGCTATCCTTGGAGAGTAGAATACTGAGGAAAATAGCAAAACCGGTCATTTCTTTCCTCAGTAATTCCCAGTTTACAAACGCTTTGAAGGTGTTTGATGGATAAACCAAGATCTCCACCCTCTCTTGTCTGTCTGTCTGTCTGACTCAGCGGTCTGCTTTTCCATGAGTTTGTGACTGAGCATGGCGTGGCGTAGAGAATAATGGATCTCTTCAAAAGCAGCTGCTCCTGCAAAGGACAGGTTTTCAAAGCGGGTCTTTGGAGAGAACCTGTGGCTTAACACTTCGCCTCCGCAGAGCCGCAGGGGGAGGAGGAATTGACCCCAAATTGGCTTTTTCTTCTTCTTTCCCGCTGGGTTTTCCTCAGCCTCCCGCTAAACTGCCCCCAAATACACTGTCTGTAAACACACAAAGGAAAGAAACTGAAAAAGAGATACATGAGACCGTTTCACGATTTTTTTTTTTTTTTGAGACAGGGTCTCACTTTGTAGCTCAGGCTGGCTCTGAGCTCACTATGGAGCCCAGGCAGGCCTCAAACCCAGCAATCCTCCTGCCTCTGCCTCCCGAGTGCTGGGATGACAGGCGTGAGCCCCCATGCCCGGCTCCGTTTCACGATTTTTGAAAGGTTTTTCAGTGTCTTCCAGCACCCCCCTTTAGTATAAATAGGGGATGATGAAAACTAATTTGCAGTGATCGATTTGATTCTGCACGTTGCAAGTGAGATCCTGTGACGTTTCTGTTTAACGTTGCTCTCCAAGGCAAATCCGCTTGGGAGTTACGCGGTCTGTTACGTATCGTGAGGTGTACTTGACATAGTCTATCCTGTTGCAAAACAGGCTTTTCCCCCAAAGGAGCTAACTCAGCCATGTTTGGTAGACGTGATCTCTTCCATGCCGACCCTCGCTCCCTGGAAAACTCCAGCTGAGGCCCGCAAGACAATAGTGAGAACAGTGTGACTCCTTTATCTGAAGTTTTTTTTTTTTTTCTTTGTGTGTGTGTATTTGTTCTTGGTAACATTTGACATACTCTTTAAAATAGGGAAACACAACCATTTCTATTAGCTTTTATGTTAGTGAGGCAAACGGAGAAAGTAAGGAACTGAGTGAGCCGACTGTAAAACTGAAACTTCAAGAAAGTCAGTGTGAGTGAATATTCAGATTGAGACGTTCTTACCTTTTCTTTTTCTTTTTCTTTTTTTAGACAGGATCTCGCTTTGTAGTTCAGGCTGGCCCTGAGCTCACTATGTAGTCCAGGCAAGCCTCGAACTCAGCAATCCTCCTGTCTCTGTCTCCCGAGTGCTGGGATGACAGGCGTGAGCCACCACGCCCGGCACTGTGGTATGTGGTATTGATTGCTGGTGGGAGTGAGTCTCCACACCCAGCATTGTATGTGGTTACCGGGGATCGAGCTCAGGACCTTGCGCTTGCGAGGCAGGCGCCGGAACCACTGAGCTAACCCTCCAGCCCCGTTGTTACCTTTTCAAAAGCAGGTGGTGGTGCTGATGTTCATACTGAGACCGAGCTAGATTCCCAGCGGCCTCTGAGTGAGTGAGGCTGGTCAGCTCATTCACATTTCCGTCGCTGCCTTCCATTGCTGGGGTGACGCGAGGTTAATCCCACTGTCCAGCTGACCGAATTCCCACCTGGCAGTGAGCTTGGGTGGAGGAAAAGTATCACAATCACAATATCACAGGTGTCAGGTCCTGAGAATATAGGAGGTCAGTGCTCGTATCTGTCAGTTGAAGTGCTAAGAATTTGAAAGGTGGGACCTCCGGTTTGTCAGTGGAGACAAGTTTAAAACTCTATCATGTTTGGCACTCAGTCAGCAGGCTCTCCTGGACATTTCAGGCACTTTTATGGGTTTCCATGTTCTTCTCCTTCCTTGGCAGTGCGGAGGGCTGTACTCAGGACCTCCTGCGTGCCAGGCAGAGACTCTAACTTTGAGTCCCACCCACTCCATTCTTCAGCTTCTTCTTCTTCTGTTTGCCCGAAGATGTCATTCAGAATGTCTTCTTTGTGCACTTGGTTCATAAAATTGAGCAATGCAAAAGTGAGACAATGGTAGCAGGGCGTGGTGGCTCACACCTGTAATCCCAGCACTCGGGAGGCAGAGGCAGGAGGATTGCAGAGCTCGAGGCTTGCCTGGGCTACATAGTGAGCTCAGAGCCAGCCTGAACTATAAAGTGAGATCTTGTCTCACAAAAGAAAACAACAAACAAAAAAGTGAGATGATTGTAGATCATTTTCATTCTCCTTTTAGCATTAGATCTATTAGGTCTTAATGATTTCTCTAAGTTTGCAACAACATTATTAATAAAACGTGTGTAGTATTGAAAAATAAAACAAACAAAACCACAAAACAATTCCCAGGCTTCAGGAGGAAGCACTCTGCTGCTAGTTTTTAAAACTAATTTAATTTATAGTCAATTGGAAGTTAAATTTTACAGGTCAGATGTTAGTTAGGTTTTAAATCAGAGTCTTTCATTAAAAGGGTTGTTTTTTGCTCCATCTCTTCCCCCTCCTCCTCCTTCTTCTCTTCATCCTCCTCTTTCTCATAGTCCTTCCTGTTTTTGTTTTCCAGTGCTAGGGAACAGAACACAAGAGTTAGACCATGCTAGGCCCTTTAAAAAGTTATTTTTGAGACTGGTTCTTAACTGTTGCTCAGGCTGACCTCAAACTTGTGATCCTCCTGCCTCAGCCTCCTAAGTAGCTGGAATTATAGCTGTGTGCCACCGTGCAGAGATCAAAAGGGATCCCTCTACAACTCAAATGGAAAATCTTTTGAAAACCAACTTTCTTGTGTGCTGCATTTTTTTTTATCTGGCAGACTTATATGAAGAAGTGATTTTTAAGATGCCTGTAAAGAGATTAGTTCATTTTTGTTAATATAATGGTGCCTTTACATTTTTCATTTTCAGAAATGTATGCAACCTACATAAAATATAGCATCCAATTTATAATTTATAGTTTTAAGAACACGTTAGTTTTGAGAACCATAACATAACTCAAATATAGTAGTTAATTCCCTGTATATTCTTTCCAATAATGTAATACATAGGAACAAAATGAATGCACGATTGTTCCATATTCATTATGAAAAATTTCACAGATATAACTGAGCAAAGAAAGCAAGTTGCATATGACTGGATAGATTTAAAAGATAAAATATGGTAAAATAAAACTTCTTTAGGAAAGCACATGTGGGACAAATTTAATCAGAGGCAGCGAAATAAATGCATAAGACAAAAACCAGCCATGAATGGTTATCTGGATTTTAGAATTTGAGAAAAGGAAGGAAACAGAAATGGAAAGTGGAGACGTCAATATGTCGGGACCTCAAATCCTAATAGCAATTTAGGAAACTTCTGTTTCCTGATAGCAATTTAATTTAACTTATGGGAATCACGTATATGAAGTACTAAGGAAATAGGGCCAAAGCGAGAGTCTCTCTCTCTCTCTCTCTCTCTCTCTCTCTCTATATATATATATATATATATATATATATATTTTTTTTTTTTTTTTTTTTTAAACCTATCCTGTCAACTGGACAAGGCAACACACTCCTCTTATGTCAGCACTCTGGGAGGCTGAGACAGGAGGATCACAAGTTTAAGCCTACTCTGGGCAATTTAGATAGACTCTGTCTCAAACAAGTAAAAAGGGCTGGGATGTATCTCAGCGCCAAAGTCCTTGCTTCAGTCCCCAGTGTTACAAAACAAGTAAACAAAAGTCATTCTCACATAAAGTTTACCCTAGGCAAGAAACCATACTTCTTTCCCAGTGACTGTACCACTTTAGATCTCATCCAGCAACAGATGAGACTTCCGGTTTCCCCACTTCTTCTCAACAACTTCTATTTTGTCTTGTGAGCTGTTCTAGCGGGTATCTCTCTGTGGTTAGATGTGCGTTTCTCTGTCGCCTAATGAGGTTGGGCACCTTTCCATTTACTCACTGGCACTTGCCTCTCTCCTTTGGATAATGTCTACTGACATTCTTTGCCTATTTTTGTGATTGAGTTTTAAGATATCTTTATACATTATGCTATAGGTCATGTTTTATGATTTGGAAATATTTTTTCAGATTCTGTGAGTTAATATTTTCAATTTCTTTACCATATGGTTTGAAGAGGAAAAATATTTAAATCTTAATTTAGTCCTAATTATAAAATTTTATCACT
Source organism: Thryonomys swinderianus (assembly GCA_004025085.1). Lineage (NCBI taxonomy): Eukaryota > Metazoa > Chordata > Mammalia > Rodentia > Thryonomyidae > Thryonomys > Thryonomys swinderianus. The sequence continues at coordinate 10,004 of PVIC010056901.1, forward strand.
TTGTGTTGTTTGGTGTCACGTTTAAGAAGCCGTTGACTATCCTAACATCATGAAGATTTACTCATAAGTTTTCCTTTAAATGGTTGTAATGTTTAGGTTGGTGATCCATTTTGAGCCAATTTTTGTTTGTGGTGTTTCTTCAGAATTTATAACTTTTCTACATGAGGTCATGTACTTGTCATCAGTTGAACAGGTTTCTTTCTCTTGAACATTTTGGAAGCTAACTTAGCTTCCTGAAGTTAAATAGGTAAAGGTTCATATCTATGAGTTTAATTCTATTTTATTTAAATAATATATTTATCCTTGTGCCAGTATAACTCTGCGTTGTAGCTTTGAAGTATGTTTTGAAATTGAGAAGCTTAACTTTTCTAACTTCTTTTGTTTTCAAGTTTATTTGGGCCTTTTGAATTTCCATAGGGATTAATTATTGTAAATTCTCCAAAAGTGGCAGTAGGAATTTTGATAGGAGTTATATTGAATCTTTAGATGAGTTAGGGAATGCATCTTCTGATACATGATGATAAGGCATCTCTCCATTTATTTGTTTCTTTTTAAGTTCTGTTCACCAGTATTTTATTGCTCTTAATGTATAATCTTATATGTCTTTGACTCAATTTATTCAAAATATTTTGGAGTTGTTTCTGGGTCTTCTAATCTATTCCACTGGTCCTCGGGTCTGTTACTTTGCCAGTACCATGCAGTTTTTATCACGGCAGCTTTATAGTAGAGTTTTAAATTGGGAATTGTAATACCCCCTGCCATGTCGTGGTTGCTTAGAATTGCTTTTGCTATTCTAGGTTTCTTGTGGTTCCAGATGAATTTTTGTATT
>PVIC010056902.1:0-10812 GCA_004025085.1 Thryonomys swinderianus
CAAGCGTAAGGACCTGAGTTCGATCCCCGGTTACCACATATAATGCTGGGCGTGGTGGCTCACGCCTGTAATCCCAGCACTCGGGAGGCAGAGACAAGAGGACTGCTGAGTTCGCGGCGGCTTGCCTGGGCACCATAGTGAGCTCAGGGCCAGCCTGAACTACAAAGCAAGACCCTGTCTCCAAAAAAAAAAAAAAAAAGAAGAAGAAAAAAGAAAATAGACTCTGGTGAGTTACTGGGCTGCTTCAAGAAAAACAGGCCAGAGGACTAGGCTAGATTGGCCACCGTCACACAGCTGAACAATGCAAAGACATCTTAAAATGGCTCCTCTTATATAATAATTTATCGTTCTAGAAACCTCAACAAGTTTCTTACTCTTCTAACTCACAGCCCATCCTGCCCCTAGACAGGTCCCACAAGCAGAGAGAACCACCTGAATCCAGGCTCCCTTTTCAGTGGCAGAGACTCAGCGAAGAATGGTTAAGCTGATTTTCAGAAAATCTTGGCAGGTTGCAAATGAGTTCCTACTCTGACTCTTGCTTTTCACCTATTGTGGCAAGATGTCTAATTTGTCTTGGTCACTTGCTGCACTCAGGCCACTATGGTTCAACTAGTAGATGCAGTCTTCTCTACGTTCAAAAACTGGGATCTAGATGAGGATAAAACAGATGGACTGAAAAAAAAATGGTCAGGATTATGGCTGTTTACCTGACAATGCTGTCAACACACTCAAGTAATCCAAAGGAAGCCAGGGCCAAGCAGAGAAAGTGTTCTCACTTTGAATGCAACAACACTGGGGTGCAAGTACTCCGAGCTGCTGCCTGGACCCCTTTGTGTCAGGCAGCCAATGCGCCTGGCTGTGGAGGGCTGGCTGACCCTGCTTCCCGAGAGGCACTGGGCCAGCCAGAAGCCTCACTTCCTGCCCTGATGAAAAGGAAGGAAGGGCTCACAGCAATCTGTGAGGCCCCTGTCCAAAGACAAGAATCCTGGATGTCATGGGATGAAGCCAGCCCTGCCTGAACTGTCTGAGGGAAAAGGTCACTGAAAAGAGGCTCCTCTTCAAAATAACAAGACTCCAGTACTGGACCAGTGTTTTTTGTTGCCATTTTAACCTTTTTTCAATCTAGCTAGTGAGCCACAGCATCCCCACGTAGTTGGAGAATATAAACCCCAGTGAAGAAAGCTTCCATCTCCTATCACCAGAGGCAGGTATACGAAGGTAGAGGCCCCACATCCTCAGGATCCCAGAAAGAATTACGGAGACGTACGTTTCTCAGGGGGAGATGGGGCAGGAGAGAGGACGTGGCAGGTGGCTGTGCAAGTGGATGTGACCTGACAATCATGGAGATCCAGGACACAGGCCCAAACCTATTGCCTGGAACCAAATCAGAAAGTGCTACCTTCAATTCCTTCATCTGGCCTGAAATCATGCAGGTTTTCAGTAGGATGACCTAGACGTGACATCAGAATGGGGGTTCACAGAGGTGGCAGTCAACCATAGCGCCACCGTGGGCTCTTTCAATGGCTAGTTCTCTCCCTGCAGTGTCCTTCTTTTCCTACTTTAATTGGCCCATACACTGCACAGCATCTTTTCTTCTCCCACCTTTAGTAAGTGTAAAACCTTAAGAAAAAAAAAAGTTCCTTTTCATTATATTCCTTGGGTAATAATCCTTTGGAGAAGGCAAATCAGACAACATAACAGAAGATCTATCTACAGAGATCCGTGGAAGAAGTCACCATCTTAATCAACTAACTCGCCTTTCTGAATAGTGGCCAGGGTTACATACCACAGTGAAATCCCCCTTACTTACAGCCTCTTTCTCTCTATCCATGATCGTTTCAAGCTCCTCAAAATGTCGAAGTTTGATCTCTAGTTTCTTCATTTGCGTCTCAACCAGCAGAGCTACCAGAGATTTGATCTTCCTCTCTTCCACAGCAGCCAGGTGCTAAGGGCAGAAGAACATTCAAATTATTAGATAAATAATTGCTTTTAAAAAGTGCTAAGGGGGCCGGAGGGTTAGCTCAGTGGTTCCGGCGCCTGCCTCGCAAGTGCAAGGACCTGAGTTCGATCCCCAGTAACCACATATAATGCTGGGCGTGGAGACTCACGCCCACCAACAATCAACACCGCATACCACAATGCTGGACGTGGTGGCTCACGCCTGTAATCCCAGCACTCGGGAGGCAGAGAGACAGGAGGATTGCTGAGTCCGTGGTGGCTTGCCTGGGCACCATAGTGAGCTCAGGGCCAGCCTGAACTACAAAGCGAGACCCTGTCTCCAAAAAGCAAAAAAAAAAAAAAAAAGTGCTAAGGGCTGGAGATTTAGCTCAGTAATTCCAGCATGTTGTAAGCAAGGTCCCTGGTTCAATCCCCAGTAACCACATACAATAATATGAGATGTGGTGACTCACGCCCACCAGCAATCAGTACCACACACCACAATGCCAGGCATGGTAGCTCACACCCATAATCCTGGGACTTGGGAGGCAGATGCAGGAGGACTGCTGAGTTCAAGGCTTGTCTGGGCTACACAGTGGGCACAGGGCAGCCTGAACTACACAGCGAGGCAATGTCTCAAAAACAAAAACAAAAAAGTACTGAAGTTGCTATTCAAAGTAAAACTTAAACCCTCGTCCCTGAATTTCTAGAAATAACCTTTTCTGGAGAACTGAAGGAAATCCCCCACAACAAACTCCCATCAAGGAGCCTGTTAGGGATGATAAAGACGAAGTAGCCATACCCTCATCTCCCACCTTTTCCCATCCCTTCCTCCCTCCAACTCCTGACACCCAGATACAAGGCCCCTCGCTGCTCTGTGGTGAGCAGATCAAGTGTGGGAAGGACAAAGCAGAGCTTCACCCAGATCCACAAAAGCAAACACAGAAAAGCTGCCCCTCTCTTGCACAAACCCAAAGATGAATTGTCCTCATGCCTCATGCCTGTCAAGCAGGACAAAGAAAGTAGTCCCACACTGCCTGTATCTGGGCCCCAGCCCAATTACTAGTAAGAGGGAGTTCCATCTCATACAGACACAAGCTGGAGCTTCCTGACTACTCCAAACATCATTTTATGTTCTCTTCCATTACCCCTTCAGAACTTACGTGGCCCTCTGCTCATATATTACTGACCCGACATGCAGAAGGAGTTTAATAGGAGCCTCTGGGAGCTAAACTGAGACATAACACTTACATGAGAACCTTACTTTTTCTTTTTTTACAGCTCAGAGGAGAAACTGAGTTTTACATTAATTTTACATTATATTATATAACATTAATTTTACCTATCTGGAAGAAGATTCAGAAATGCAAAAAGGCAATGATGAGGGCCAGAGGGTTAGCTCAGTGGTTCCAGCACCTGCCTCGCAAGCGCAAGGACCTGAGTTCCATCCCCGGTAACCACATATAATGCTGGGCGTGGAGACACGCCCACCAACAATCAACACCGCATACCACAATGCCGGACGTGGTGGCTCACGCCTGTAATGCCAGCACTCGGGAGGCAGAGACGGGAGGATTGCTGAGTTCGCGGCGGCTTGCCTGGGCATCATAGTGAGCTCAGGGCCAGCCTGAACTACAAAGCAAGACCCTGTCTCCAAAAAGCAAAAGAATAAAAAATAAATAAAAGGCCATACAACTCTCATGGAGTAGGTAAGAGATACTTATCTACTGTTTGAAAGACAAAGGTGCGAAATGGAAGGGTATTTAATAACTGGCTGTCCGCACCCAAGTTCTTACACTACCTCATACACCAAGGGATTTGAATCTGCACAGAGGAGGACCAACTTAGCTAAGTTTTACGAGATCTTTGTTTTACACATACTCTCCTGGACTTCCTTCATACCACACACTTCCTGGCAGCAGCTTAGCGCAGAGGTTCACAGGTGAGGCCAACTGTGACCCACCTGAGGCCAGACTGGTCACCAGGATAAAGCCATGGTCTCCTCATCTGTGACAGGGAGAAGAGCTCCCAGCCCAGGGCTGCTGAGGACACAGACAGAGTCCCCCTCAGTGCCTGTACACAGGAGGTGCTAGGCAAGGCAAGTACGAAAGCCCTTACTGCTAACAGACTGCTCTGGGTACAGGACACCCCAGCATGGCAGCTCGCTTCCTCTGCTGGTCCCCACACTGCCACCTCACGCGTCTACTTTCTGCAAACCCCCTCCACAGCCGGGCCCGGGAGGAAGGGCAGCATGAGGCAGGGAATAGGAGCTGCACAAGAGGAGGGAGCCTGCTGCAGAGCCTAGTGTTCGCCCAGCCTAGCAAAGCTGGACCTGACCAAGGAACTGGGAATGTGTGCCTCACGAGAGTTCAAAATTGCTGCAGTCATGACTACTCCGCCTTGCGTTCAAGCCCTGGATGAATGGGGAGTGGCTACCTTTCCTGTGACTCAGCACTGTCATGTGGTCCCTGGATCTGAAACCACTGACCAACACTCCAGGTGCTGCCCGTCCTTCAGGGTTCCTTATGAATCACCACTCCCAGGGACCCTCACTTGGGCCTCCAGCCTCTGCTTGGCACAACAGGGCATCAGGGGCCTTTGGGATATTTATTTTATAAGTGGGAGAAAGGCATATAGTTTGTGATACAGTAGGTTACAACAGCAAGCTTTCCATCTAGGGATGCTCCAGGTTCCTTAGTTAAAGCTGTGACTAAAATGTATGAGGGGCGTTTCCCACCTGGAGAAGGAGGTTCAGACAGAAAGGAGCTGAGGGGTAAGAAAGTGCGTCCTGGCCTAGAGCTAAAGCACAGTTCTGTCATGTAGGGTATATGGAGGGCATGGGAGGTTTGTGAGTGAATCTGAAGGAAACATCTGGCTTAAAAAACATGATGTTGAGCCGGAGATTTAGCTTAGTGGTTCTGGCACCTGCCTAGCAAGCACAAGGTCCCTGGTCCGATCCCTGGAAACTACATACAATACCGGGTGTAGTGAATCACTCCCACCAGCAGTCAGTACCACACACCACAGCGCTGGGTGTGGTGGATCAGGCCTGTAATCCCAGCACTCAAGAGGCAGAGACAGGAGGATTGCTTAGTTTGAGGCTTGCCTGGGCTACAGAGTGAGCTCAGGGCCAGCCTGAACTACAAAAGTCAGACCCTGTCTCAAAAAAAATAAAATAAAAATTTTAAAAAAGGTGATGTCTCCTTGGAAGAATTGACTCTTCCTGTTGAATACAAGAGAAGATCTCCTAGGTTTCCAGACTTCTTCTTTCTTCCAGGCAGTTTTGGGGTCTTTCTTCACTCCACGGCTGCACACTCAGAAGGAAGGCACTAGAGCACCTGGCCGCCTTCCTCTTGGGGGGCCACGCAGAGCTTACTGGGTGTAACACAAAACCAAACACGCTCTTCAAGGGCCTCTGCTATGGCAAGGATGGGAGGAGAAGAGAGGAAGCCACTTCTCTGTGCCAGACCACGCCAGACCACTCCAAGCCAGAAAGTGACAAACTTTTAAAAGTAAATCTGTTTATGGAGAACAGAATGAGCAGAAGAATTTTGGGCTGGCTAAGTTATAGTAATTACAGTAATCTAAGTGAGATCCTCATCCCCAATAACAACTGCACGCTGTGACCTGTATCAGATCCAGCCGTCAACAGCACTCAACAGTTCTCGTGTGCAAAGCCAAAGCACGAGCACTACTTTCTCTCATTACAGGTAAAGTCAGCTGAGGACATGGAGAGAAAATTCATACCCCTGACCCTCGCTCCCACTGTTTTCTGGACACTCTTATAGACCTTGCACGGCAGCAAAGGGCCAGGCCAAAAAATATATCAAAGTGGCTTCTCTGCAGAGAAGAAATCATGCAACTGTTTAAAATTGTCAGCACCGCGTAACAGACATAACTGTATGCCCACAGCTGCAGTATTAAGGGTTAAGAGGTCTTAGAAAAATATAATAAAACTTAGGACCAGGAATTTTGCTAAGGTGGCACTGTGCCTACTTTGGAAGGACAGAGCCTGAGTTTGACTCACAGTACTGTCAAAAAAAATTTATAAAACCTGACAGTAGGCTGCCAAGTTGGCTTCTTCTCGGGCAACAGAGTAAAGCCACAGCACTTTGTGGATCATGGAAGGATGTAACAGGAAGCAGGAGTAAAAGAACAAAACTCTATGAGGGAAGTGTCCAAAATTTTAGATGGCGGTTAAGACTATGAATTTTGTTCAGCATACAGGCAACAAGAAAACTTCAGGAAAAACCTACCCCCTCAAAAATAGTTTCAGAATACTTATTTCAAGTGGAAGAGAAAAACCAGACAAATGTGAAGGTCAAATTAGTACCTAATAACACTACTTATTTAAGCAAGAAAACTTGTGGGGGATGTTAGGAAAAAAGTATTTCCAGTTAAACTAAAACAAAACCAATCAAACAGGTCAGGAGATCCTTAATACTGGAAAGTATGAACATGTAGGACCAAGAGCTACTTAAATACCAAGAGTATGCTGGGCTAAGCATCCAGCTTAAGTATTACCATGGCCTGGTAATGCCCTGCCCAGATTGGGTGGATATAGGTCAGATGCGTGGGCACTCAGAATAGTGGTCTTCTGATTGGATGTGGTTCATCGGTGGGTCTGTGATGAATCACATGCCACAGATTAAACACTTAGAGAAGTGGTTCACATAGCGGACTATTTTGAAGGAATTAAAGACCATGAAGAAACATCTTTACCAATGGAGCTGGAACAGCTCAAGATAAAAACGATTAAGAATGTTCTAGAAACTGGTAAACTAAATTAGAAGAAATGTACTGAGGTAGAATGGAGGATGGGTAAAGAGACTTTTTAAAACTTATTCATGTTTGGAATGCTTTAAAATGCTAAATTAACACTAAGCAGGAAAGTAACATTTTCTTGTCTTCTTAAATATGGTGTGCAGCCGATACTATGCTATAAATAGAAAAAAACCACCCTCAGAAAAGCTGGGAAATTCAAGAAGAAAAAGAGCTATTTTAGGTTCCCTCTCTTCTTTTTCTTTCAGTCTGCAATAACAGGGCAAAGTATTTATGCAAGGAACCAAATTTCTGCCTTAAAAATCATAAATATTTCAGTCTGGTAGAAATCATTGGAACAATGGTTCAGGGCAAGCTCTGCAGGCAAATTAACAGCAAAAATTCCCTTAAAGGAACTTCTTTCTGTCTTCCATCCATCTCTGTGGTCTTCAGTAATCTACATAACGCAATGAATGGAGTGAACAGTCAGTCACCCTGAGGACCGGATATCCTCCCTCCTCCTGTGCATTTCCTAACCTAGAAATGCCATTCAGGCAAGTAGTCATCCCCTATTGGGAGCAAGGCTCTTCATATGAAACATTCCCAATTAGCTACAAACAATAACAGCCATTCACGGCTTAGCAGAGCCCTGGAAGGGGGCGCCCAGCAAACCTTGGCTTTGGTAGCAGCTGAGGCAAGAGCAGCTGCTGCGGCGGTGGCAACATTTCCTTCAGAAATCTCATGTTCTACTTTCTTCTTCGCAGTGTCATTTTCTCTTTCTTTACATGCATCAGTGAGTTCCTTGCTGTCCTCAGAATCCTTTTCTTCTGAAAATACCAGAAAACTTTATTACTAGTGTTCCTGGTCTCAGTAACTATTTCCTCTACCTCTGCCATATGACAAAATGAAGACTGACCCGATAAAGAGATTTCAACTCCCTAATCATTTTGTGAATGTTGCTGAATTGCTCTATGCATGTAAGTCTACCTCTACGTGGGCTGTATTATCTAAACGATACCCTCTGTCCCCCTTTCATTTCTCTACGCTCTATGCGTATTTCCCTGAGATATAAAAAGGGATATTCTGGGGCTGGAGGGTTAGCTCAGTGGTTCTGGCGCCTGCCTCGCAAGTGCAAGGTCCTGAGTTCGATCCCCAGTAACCACATACAATGCTGGGTGTGGTCACTCATGCCCACCAACAATCAATACTTCATACCACAGTGCCGGGCTTGGTGGCTCATGCCTGTAATCCCAGCACTTGGGAGGTAGAGGCAGGAGGATTGCTGAGTTCAAGGCTTCCCTGGGCTACATAGTGAGCTCAGAGCCGGCCTGAACTACAAAGCGAGACCCTGTCTCAAAAAAAAAAAAAAAAAAAAAAAAAGGGGGAAATTCAGAGAATAAAGCCTAAGACTCACCTATCTGTTCCTTAGTCGGTGGAATGCTGTGGTAACCCTAGAGTTTAGAGGAAGTCAAGACTCCAAGAACAAAGTATTTTAGTAAGTGTCCTAAAACAGGCTGCCCAGAGGGCTACACCACGAGGGACCCTGATGATAAACGGCAGGTTGGGGTGGAGGACCTGTTTCCTTCCACACACTACTGAAAAAAGAGACCAGACACAGACACCAGAAGCAGCACTGGGACCTAGCTGCTAAGTGAAATTCAATGAAGAAAAAAACTCACAATAAAGTATAAAATATTTCTACACAAAATAAAGTGGGCTCAGGCTCCACTGCCATAAAACCAAACCAACCCAAGGAAACAATCCTGCATCCCTAGTGCCTTTTCACAGAGCCACATAAAGTGAATTTAAGGCAGCTCCTCGCAAGTTACCTGATTTGATATCTTCACTAATTTCACTATCCTGTTCCTTCTCACAATTTTTTTCATTTTCTCCATCTTGTGCTTTATCACCTTCATCCATTTCATTTTCTCCTTTGTTCTCTGCCTGAAGATGGTACAAAAACAAAAAACAAAACAAGTAAACAACAAAACAAACCCATGATTAGGAAGAAAAAAACATTATTGTAGAAGCTCAATTATCTTGGGCTAACAAAAGGTTTCATTTATTTTTAGGGAGAAGTAGAAGAGCTGAATGTGGTGACACAAGCCAGTAATTCTAGCACTCTGGGAAGCTGAGGCAGGAGGACTAAAACTTCAAGCCGAGCCTGGGCAACCTAACGACCTGGAAAGTGTGGAGATATAGCTCAGCATAGGTATATATAGTGCTGGGCATGTAGCTCAGTACAAAGGCCCTAGGTTCAATCCCTAGTACCAAAACAAAAAAAAAAAACACTCTTCTACTCAAAAATGAACTACAGTGCTAGACATGGTGGCACAAACCTATAGCCCCAGCACTTAGGAAGGAGGATCACAGTGAGCTCACTGGGAAACACACTGAGTGGAAGGCCAGCCTAAGCTAGAGCAAGATCCTGTCCCATTCAAAAGAAAAGACTACATTTAGAGAAGCCCTGTGGAGGTGAACTGACAGAGAAACTAATAAATTCAGAGAAATATGTTTTACCTCAATACCTGAGTGCTCACAAGATGATAAACCTCCAAACTACATGGTCTTTACTCAATCCAGGTTCACAGGATTAGGACAACAAAGGAATTAATTGGTATCATCTGGTACCATTTGCTGGTTTTGAAAAATGCTTATAGGGACCAGGCACTTAGCTCAGTGGTCTGGTGTCTGCCTAGCAAGTGCAAGATCCCCAGTTTGATCCCCTGTAATGACATACAACAATGCCAGGTGTGATGACTCACACCTGTCATCCCAGCACTTGGGAAGCAGAAGCAGGAGGATTGCTGTTAGTTCAAGGCTTGCCTGGACTACATAGTGAGCTCAGGGCCACTCTGAACTACAAAGTGAAACCCTGTCTAAAAAAAAAAAAGAGAGAGAAAGAAAGAAGTGCTTATATTGTGAGCTGTATATAAAATGTACCAATAAAGAATTCAATTAAAAAACTGCTTATAGCCAGGTGTGGTGGCTCACGCCTGTCATCCCAGCACTCGGGAGGCAAAGGCAGGAGGATTGCTGAGTTCAAGGCTTGACTGGGCTACATAGTAAGCTCAGAGCCAGCTCGAACTACAAAGAAAGACCCTGTTTCGGAAAAAAAAAAAAACAGAACAAAACTGCTTATAACCTTGATGTACATAGTGCATAAAATGAAGAAATTATATTGCTTTAAAAAGTAAAATAATAAATGGGAAATACAAGCATGGTACTTGGACACTAAAGAAATTGTAATCATTTTACTATTTCCCTCCCTCATCCTCTCTCTCTTTTTTTTTTTTTTTTCTGAAACAGGGTCTCACTTTGTAGTTCAGGCTGCCTCTGAACTCACTGTGTAGCTCACTGTGAATGAGGCAAGCCTGAAACTCAGCAACCCTCCTGTCTCTGCCTCCCGAGTGCTGGGATTACAGGTGTGAACCACCACGCCCGGCACTGTGCTATGTGGTATTGATGGTTGGTGGGTGTGAGTCTCCACGCCCAGCATTGTATGTGGTTTCCGGGGATCAAACTCAGGACCCTGCACTTGCGAGGCAGGCGCCGGAACCACTGAGCTAACCCTCCGGCCCCCTCGCCCTCTCTTAATGTCATCAAGATCATAAATGTCTGCAAACATGTATTCACTCAAATAGTGACTAACAACTTATAGCCTATGACTCCCTGAAGGCCCTGAAGAAGTGGGCAGTACCCTGCCCATGCCTGGCCCACTTTGCCTTTAGCCCTCATGCAGGGGGGGAAAGGCCAGGGACAGACTGGGTACTTTGAAGAGGATCACACTGCCTTTAGGGTCTTCTCCCTCTGCAGATGAAATCTTGGATTTCTCAGCCTATAATTCAGTCTTTAATAGTTCTATCTGTTCTTTAAAACCTACTGCAAATGGCATTAATTCTATCCTAAATAGTTATTTGCTGCCAATTAACCCTAACAAAATCACTTAATATTCTGTAATTCTCTTCTGATACAAGTACAGGATATAAACCCTACAAGTCAATATTCACAATAACTACAACTTTTGTATTCATACTCCCAAATGTGCCTGAAAGAGGTAAAGGGGATAAGATGCGATAAATCTTTTTTTTTTTTTTTGCTTTTTTTTTTTTT
>PVIC010056903.1:0-10807 GCA_004025085.1 Thryonomys swinderianus
TGATCATTTGTTTTTGTCAGAAGAGTACAAGTGATTTCACAGTATAAAAAGGAAAAAACAATTTAAGACAGGACAAAATATTCATGTGAGGGTATTATCCCTAACAATGGCTATTGTTATTTATTATTCTCTGGCCCCTCGCAGGACTGTGCCCAAGCAGAGAGGATCACATTTTCATGAGCTGGCCTAAGAGCGAGAGCACAGGAGTCAGTGTTTCACTTTGTACTCACAAGCTTGATGTTCTTTCTCTCTCCTATACTTAGAAAATATAATCAACTTTTCAAAACAAAATGCCACAAAATATTAATTTCAAACTTCATTAGAATTGTTACTGCACTTTACAAAGGGGAGACAAATAAAAACTAATCAAAATCCAATATTTCAAACTTTTGTGAAGAGTGTCAATGGGAGCACTGTTTCAGAAAGCTCAGCAGGATGCATCAAGATCATTAAAAACAGTTTTTGAGCCGGGCGTGGTGGCTCAAGCCTGTAATCCCAGCACTTGGGAGGCAGAGGAGGATTGCTGAGTTCGAGGCTTGTCTGGGCTACATAGTGAGCTCAGTGCCAGCCTGAACTACAAAGCGAGACCTTGTCTCAAAGAAAAAAAAAAAGAACAGTCTTTGAACTAAGTTTTGCTTTCTGTTTATGGGAGTTTTGTTTCGATTTGTTTATTTGGTACCGAGCTACATCAAGAAGTTCAAAAGCAGGGCCAGAGATTTAGCTCAGCGCCTGCCTCACAAGCGCAAGTTTGATCCCAGTAACCACATACAACAATGCTGGGCGTGGTGACTCACGCCCACCAGCAATCAATACAACACACCACAGGGCCATGCGTGGTGGCTCATGCCTGTAATCCCAGCACTCGGGAGGCAGAGACAGGAGGATTGCTGAGTTCGCGGCGGCTTGCCTGGGCACCATAGTGAGCTCAGGGCCAGCCTGAACTACAAAGCGAGACCCTGTCTCAAAAGCAAAAAAAAAAAAAAAAAAAAAAGTTCAAAAACAGATGCAAATAGCTCTAAGAACTACAATAATTACGATGAGTAAAAGTGGGTCATATAAGTAATATGATTTGGACAATTGGGTCTGCCTATCCTAATTGGATATCACACACAAATTTTATACGGAATAAAATTTTTGAAGTAAAAATGATATAATAAAATATATGCAAGTATGTATATATATACATATATATATTTCATAATATTGAGTGTGAAATGTATTTCCAAAAATGACTGTAAAGGTAGGAGTCCGAAAGGAAGAAAACTAAACTTTTCAAGAAATTTAATTTTCTAAAATTTTTAATAAAAAGACAAAATAGAGCTGTCACAGTGGCGTGTTCCTACGGTTCCATCACCTCTGAAGACTGAGGTAGATCACTGGAGCCCAGGAATTCTAGACCAGCCTGGGCAAAATAGCATGATCCTATCTCAAGAAAAACAAGAAACAATGAGAAAACTGGGAAAATTTTCGATCATATACAACAAAGATTTAATATTTTTGGCAGAATTACTTCTTATAAATGAGTAACAATTGATTTCCCATTAAAATAATACATATTACTCTGCAGTAGGCTACTCTGTCTTTTTTATATATTCATTAATTTGATCCTTGTTATAACCTGATGACAAAAATAATATTATGTCCCTATTATGGATAGGAAAGTGAGGCACTGAGCAATTAAGGAAATGCCCAAAGTTACAGTTTTTAAGTAGTGAAGATACAGCCAAAGTCCAAACCCTGTCATGAACTATCTGACCAAAACCTACACTACCTTTCAAAGGTTATAAGAAAAAAAAAAGTATTTTAAAGTTGAAATACAAATTGTCAAACAAATTAAGAAATATTCCATTTCACTACTTATCACAGAAATACACATTACACTAAAAATAACATGCCATTTTTACTTGTCATATTGACAATGATTACAAATAATAGTAATAATAAGTGCTAGTATACATGTGGTAAAACGAATACTGTCTTAAACCACTGATAAGAGCATATTGCTACAACTTTTCTGGGGATTATGCCAAAAATGCAGCCCAAAAATTTAAATTAAGAGATAATTGCAGATGTACACAAAAAAAGCTACAACGGTTAACTGCATTGCTGTTCATGGTAATAGAAAATCAGAAATAATATTGACCACAAATGACCAGCTATACTAGGAAATGTCCACAAATAGAATCATTAAAAAATAATGACATAAATTTACAGTATGAGGAATGTAAACGTGATACTATTAAATAAAATGAAATATTTGTTACCATCTATCCCATTTTTAATTAAATATATCTTTGATAAATATTTGATAGGTATAAAACTTTTCTAGTAAAAGCATACATACCTTAATATAGTGATTGTTACATCTAGACAAAAAGAATACTTCATTTTCTTTTTTCTTTATTTTATATGGATCAACCAAACTTCTTACATGCAATATCTATTACTTTTGTAGAAGATAATACACTTCATTGTTAAAAAGAAAATGTATGTAGGAGAAGAATATTTAATAATGTGGGGAAATACTAATGATACGAGTGTCAAAGACCTAGGACAGATGTGTGTTATTGTCAGTCTTGAATTCCTTAGAAACAACAGTAGGCTCAGGGATACTTTTTAATTTACAAAAATAAATTGGAAAATATGTAAACAAAAAGACCCATGCCTGGACCAATGATGATAATGTCAATATAATTCTGTGACCTGAAGGTAAATTAAACACATTTTTAAAAGGAAAGAAAGAAACATGTTAACAACTAATATATCTAAGCATTGAAAGTATGCTTTTTTACTTTTTTCCATATTTTATAATCCCTAACTATAAATGTAGTAGTACTCAATAAATGTTTAAATTTTTTCCAAAAAGTTAGCTTGATAAATATCTTCTTCATAATATTCCATTTTTCTTTTAAATATATATATATATGTAAAACTTCAAGAACATATTAAAAGCAAGCATCTGAGGTGTTTCTAAGGATCATTTTTCAATATTTTAATTTTCTCTATTTTCCATTTTTCTGCAATAATCAGGTTTTAATCCTCAAAAGCAAAAGAAAGACTACAACTTACTCTTTTCTCCCAATCCACTATACCAATTTGTTGTTTTAAAAGACTGTGTTATGGCTAAAAGCAAAAAATACTGACTTTACTTGCCAAAAATACTTGCCAAAAAATACTGACTTTACCTGACATTTTTAAATGATAATTTTTATAAGAAAAGCAAATCTCAAAAGTGTGTGTGTATGTTCTGTCCAGTAAGAAATTTGACCAAAAATGAGGAAACCCTTACTTATACTGACAGTAGGGGAGCCTTATGTGAGGCAATCAGGCAGCTCATCTTGATTTGTATTCTCCAATTATAGATAAAAATGCTAGAGTAACACTACTGCAAAATCTTAAATAGATGACAAAAACATCTATAACCTGGTCATCAATAAAGCAAGACAAAAGAAAAAGAGTAGGGATTCATTATTTAACAATATAGCATCGCAGAAAGTCCTGGTTTTGATTTCTAAACATGTGATTCTGACCAAATCAAGTGATTTCTCCAAGTTTTAGATTCTTAGGCTTTTAAAAAAAATTCTTCTTTAGGGAATCAAGACTCAGAGAATATGTAAGCTTTTTCCTACTTTGGAAAAAGAGCTGGGGAACTAAATTTTTGAATTTTGGCTGATAGCCCCAACCCTAACTAATCACACAGAAGCACTTCTCCACATGGAGAAACTGATAGAGCATCAACAAATTCTTTATCAAAATCAACACTTTGTAACACTGAGAAAATTTAAAATGTTATAACCTATAGATGTACCAGGCTATTCTGTTAAAATTTTATCCCTATCAGCCACCATGCCTAATATATGTGCAAAAAAGTATCTCTTTTCTTCTACTTCAATTTCTAAAATGATATAGATTTCTTCCATCTGTAGAAAGTTTGCTTGCTCTTATAATTTTCCATATTATGTTTATATATGCTTTTCATAGAAATGGGCATAATATAACCAGTTTTATTCTCCCCACTAAGAGAGAAAACATGCTTGAAATTTTTTTTAATTTTTTTTTTTTTGAGACAGGGTCTCGCTTTGTAGTTCAGGCTGGCTCTGAGCTCACTATGTAGCCCAGGCAAGCCTCGAACTCAGCAATCCGCCTGTCTCTGCCTCCCGATTGCTGGGATTACAGGCATGAGCCACCACGCCCGGCAATTTTTTTAATTTTTCAGTGCAAATTGCCAGTTCCCTATATCAACCTTCACTGACGTTCCATCTTCTTAAATGTCACCTTCACTCTCCACCCCTTAATCCAAAAATATACGTAACAGGCACATACACACAGGTCTCAAAGGCAAAATTCCAGACATTTAACAATAAGTATCTAATTATCAAATCATCTAAAGGTTCAATTAAAGTTGTGCACTGTTCTCACAAATATTTAATAATGTAGTTTAAAAAAAGTGTTACATGTTGTAATCAAAGTCTGGCAATTTTTTTTCTCTAAATTTAGTTATTAATCAAAGTAATAAATCATTATTATAAAAAACTAATTCTCAAAACTTGTTATTACTAAATGAACCATAGCTTTAAAAGCAAATGTCTTTGCCTACCAAATTATTTCATTTGTTACTTTACTTAATAGAGATTCTCTAACTATTCAAGAGCTACCTCTTCCCCAACCATCATCAAAATATCGAAGGACATCAAACACACATACGTCAAACACACTGTCACATCAGCTCAGAAGTAACAACATACCTAACACCTGTGCACATAAAGAGCAGCCAAAATTTTAATACCTCTATTTCAGGAATAAACTTCTCTTTCTCCTTTGGTGTCCACAGTGTCTTCATTGGAAGCCTCTATTGCTGTCATTATTTCTAATTGAAATCATCCTTTACCTCCACGCCCTTCTCTGAAGGAAACATAACTTTTATCTTTGGCTCACATATGCACACCAAAGGGGTGGGGGGGATGGTAAATTGCTATTTGCTACTTTCTTCCAATAACAAAATAGCAGATGAACAAGGGATGCTTACTGCTATTATAGAACAGCAACATATGTCAACAGTCAAGTGAGCTGTTCAACAGCACTTTGCTGGTACCCTATTTGCCGGATATAGCATCACATTTTCAAAAGGCAGAGAAGGCTTCGAACACAGGGGAAATTATCTGAAGATAAAGAAGTACTATATTTGATATATCACCTGATGCCTGTATCCAATCTGAATAAAACACTACAACTTTAGATATTTTTCTGCACGTAGTCCAAGAAATAGATCTAAAATGAAGCCACAGTGTTCACTGTCAAGTCACTGTCACCGTTAGAGTAAATATTGAGAACAAGAAGAGCAAATTATAAAAAACAGTATTGGTTACTTGTAATGGAAAAAATAAAATGTTGCTAGACAAAGACTTCTAGTTTTTAAAAACTGTTAGTAGACTTTACAGAACTCTGAGTTTGGAAAATGATTTAAAAGTTAGAATGATATTAGTAAACCATTTACTAGGCAACTAGTTTTATTCTCAATGTTTTATACATATTAGCTAATTTAGTCTTGAATATAAACAACCCATATAAGAGTACTTATTATATGTGTAGGTTTTATTGGTGTTATCTCCATATATAGGAAACTAAACAAATAATATTTATGTGGCTAAGGTTGTACCAGGAATAGCAAGTCAGGATTGGAATAAGACAGACTAAAGATTAATTTCTGAACTACAACTTAATATCTTTACCACCACAAAAGATTTTATTTGAAGCTTTTTGTTCATTAAAATTGCCTCCTTCATTTCATCTATTAGAAATATTCAGGGATATTAAAACCTATTTCCCTGAAAAAAAAAATGTAGCTATAGAACTTAAGATCAAGACAATGTTGTTTCAGCTAAGTAGCCTATTAACTTCTTTCTAAAGCTATATATCATTGTCTTCTAACACAGGAAATTCAACCAAAAACTGTGTTCAGACTCTATGATTCCTGAAAAAGAGGCTTATTTAACAATAATAAGAATGGCTCCTTCCTTGGGGAATTCTTTAAAGATCTTTCTTTTACAATTATGTTAGCCTGAATATTGAGACCTTCAGGGGATTTCACACTCATGACGCTGCATTCTACCATAGATCCCTTACGCAGTAATCTCTCTATAATACAGCGATGATGAGAATCACAAAGCAAAATCCAAAATAGATGTGTCAAGGTAATGCATTAAATCTTATTTATTTTTTGAAAGAGAATTCCTCAGCTCAAAATCTATATACTCGTACTTAGGCATAACCATAACACTTTTAATTATTAAGGAGCACATGTGTGTTCAAATTCTGCTTCTATCAATTGCATGTAATGAAATCTTGGGCAAATTACTCAATTTCTCTGAATCTAGATATTTGTATCTGTAGAAGGGAGATAAAAGCTCCGTGCCAGAGTGTTGAGGAATAAACCATTATCCATGTAATGCCCTCAGTATAGTATCTAGTATAAACCAAGGGTTCAAAATTGGTTCTTTGATACCAAATAAATAAACAAAGGCTAATAATAATCCAAGAACTGAATATTAAATAACATATAAACAACCTATATGAAAGCACTTATCCATGCTATGCAACAAAAAGAGCTAATAAAATATTAGTCTTCCCTCGGTTCCTATCTGATTTAACAAACCATAACCAAATAGAAGCAGCACCTTCTAAGAGCGCAGGAGGACTGATCTCACTAAGGGCCTAAACAGATATTAAAGAGAAATGACCAAACAAAGACAAACAGAAAGGCCAAAATGCAGACACTAGAATTCAAAAAGCATAGCAATTTGAGAGACACTCAATGTAGAGATAAGTAAACTTAACAGATCTTCAACTCAAGGAACAGCCTAGGAACTGGTTGTTCTGGACCATCAAGACAAACTGGTAAGAAATTAAATTGGAAAATCAAAAGACAAAACAGTACATGATGTAATCTGAACTCATTACACCAAAATATTAACAGAGGTTCTGTTAAGAATGTTACAAATTCTTTTAACTTTTTAACTTATCTGTGTTTTCTGAACAACAAACTACTTTGAAAATCAGAATGTACAGTTAAATTACAAAATCAATATTCTTAAACAGGAAGTCTGTAAATCTATAAAACACATGAATGCATAATAGATTATTTCTCTAAGACACTCCCTTTATCAAATAGCCTACATTGTTCTTAGAACAAAAATTTACAAAAATGTAAGTGATCTGAAAATATGACTACATACTACATTTACTTTAAAAATGTCAGAACTGGACTGAGAGGCACTTCTGTAAATAGCTGTCAATATCAACACAAAAGTTATAACATGTACCACATAATGATTACCTCTATCTTTTCTTGCAACAATTCTGGCACACCCTCATTTCTAAAAAATATTTAAACAACTCCAGGGAATGAGAAAAATAAACCAATAAAATGAAGAATTTTCAAGAAGTGCAGTCATAAATGAAATGTACCCTTTTACCTTCTAGAATAGAAATTAAAATGCTTTAGGCAAACTTAGCTATTAACATGCAATCACTTATACTGCACAGATAAAAAAGAAAAAAAGAAAGGATCGGAGCTCAGAAAGCAAACTAAAACATCAGAAATGAACCTGTGGCAAAATTTCTTCTTTCTGATCTGAGGTATATATCTCTCTTTGGAATTGTTCCACTGAATACCACTCACAATTAGTAGAGAACATGCCAGACAGCACACAACAGATCCCTGAGGACTTTTAATTAAAAATGTGTATCTTCCTAGAAATATGAAGCATTTTCCTGTTTCTTCTTTGAGTTCTAACTTGAAAAGAGAGAGATGCAGAAGAATAAAAAGGCATGAAGCACTGGGACATTGTGCCTTCTTGGTTAAGTATTGAAAAGTAATATTAAAGTGCTAGTTCAGACTTACGGTAGACTGAAAGGAGACATGGTCACAAAGTTCATCTATGACAAGATTAAGACTAGAATTTAGATTATGGGCATCCCTGTTTCCAATTAATATTCAACTCACCCTTTCCATAATTTTCCCTAACACCTTTTATCTCTCAACCTAATTAGCTGATTCAGCTGTGACTATTTCATTTTCTGTTTTTTGGATTCTGATTTTCAGGGATTAAAAAGAATGTACACTATTTATAGTAAAAAGGTATTTATATTCTGTAATAAAAAGAATAATCTGATAATGCCTATGAGTTGTTTTCTTGAAGCACATTTCATCCTTGGAAAACAAACAAAAAAAATTTTTTAAGGATGCCGTACTCCCAGTAATGTCATTATTTTCTATCACTTAAAAGAAAACCTTTCAGTAAACAGAAAGATAAATAAAAAATAAAGCAAATGGGCCTGAGATTTAGCTCAGTGGTTCCAGCGCCTGCCTCGCAGGTGCAAGGCCCTGAGTTCAATCCCGGTAACCACATACAACAATGCTGGGCATGGTGACTCACACCCACCAGCAATCAATACCACATACCACATACCACAGTGCCAGGTGTGGTGGCTCACGCCTGTCATCCCAGCACTCGGGAGGCAGAGGCTGGAGGATTGCTGAGTTCAAGGCTTGCCTGGGCTACATAGTGAGCTCAGGGCTGGCTTGAACTACAAAGCGAGACCCTGTCTCAAAAAAAAAAAAAATCTGTGCTTTATTATTATGTTTGGGAGAATATTTTAATCAACTTTAAACTTGATACACCCAAGCCTTAGAAATGCAAACCTCTATGATCACAAGAGATCCTGAGTTTCTCATGATGCTTGAAGGAAAGAAGGGCATAATGAATAAGTTCCTGGTTCTGATTCATGTTTTGCTCTTTTAAATTAATTAATGTTGTGGAAATCCCAAGCAACTACTATCTCATTTGTGACTGTTGAGTCCAAAGGAGAAAAATATGTAAAACATTATTTAATTAAAAATTTCCAGAGTTTTATTTCCCCTCTCTCACTTCTCCTACTAGCTAATAGTCACTCAAACTAAGAGGTTAGCTTCATGTTTACTGCTGTTGAATTGCCTAAGGTCATTTTCGTATGTTCAGAGACCTCTGGTATCTGGAGCTATATTGTTCTTCTGATCAAACCCTCAAGTACGCCTCTTACTTCAAAGCCATGTTCAGCAAAACCCAAAACTGCAAGAAGACAGCTTGTATTGATATGTATATGACTCTTGAGGAATATCTGTGGGGATTTTTTTTCCCTTACTACATGTAGTTTTGCATTTAGTTTGGAAAGATAATAAGAAGAATTGAAGAAAAAGTCCATTCAACTTTACTAATTACTTAAATGCATGAAACAGAAGTTTTAGTTCACTCCATCTAAGTTGGGAAATCCCTTTTTGTAGCTGAGTGGTGGTCCTAAAATGAAATCTAATCACATCAATTTTCTATTTCATCCTACACCATGCAAGATAAGGACATGCTGGTATGGATACAATACTGGTTGATAATCTGATTTCACACCATCTTCCTAATGATTGTTTTCTTTTTTTCCTAATGATATTTTCTGACACCTACATTTACAAGTACACTTAGCATCGTAAGACTTGGTTTTGTCCTCCAGTCATCTCCACTTGATTTCTGTTCATAGAATCTGAAGGCTTCTACAAATTTATGGCCCTCAAAAGCACTGTTCCCTCATGTCTCTGCTTATTTTTTATATCTCGGGTTTACTGTCACATTGTTGGTCTCAGTTAGATTTCTCTTTTCTTTGATATTTCTTGTGCTAAAATCAAATGTTTATTTAATGCCTTCATCCTCTGCCTTGTAAACTAGAGAAAGGAACAAAGTTTTCATCCACTACTGTTGCTCCTGACTATACATACTGAGCATCCAATGAGTCCAGGAGATTCTCTTATTACCTAAATATTGACCATATCAGTTGCCAGAATTATACTGAAAGTAAAATGTTTATGAAACATTCACTTATGAATTTAGCGTGCACAGCGTTAGCTTTCACTTAAACGTCCCCCACATATTAATGGAACATGTATTTCACCCATGTGGGTCCATGTCTTTGTATCTTTCATAATCACTGTTGAGCAGTTTCAAACTTGTCTGCACAATGAAACCCCATGAAGACTTCTAAAAGATATTGAAGCCTGCCTGCCATTTCCAAAGATCAATTTAACTAAACTGTATCCTAAGCATAAGACTACTTTAAATAATTGCTAAGTTATTTTTCAACAGCCAACATTGAGAATCAAGCAAGCTTATTGTTAGATTTAACTAATGTTTAAAATTAAAATGTTAAGGCACTAAAAAACTATATCACAAGTGTTATAAAAGTTTCAGGATTTCATCAAGTAAAAAAAAAAAAAAACGGTATTGGAGAAAGGCTCCAATCATTGGCATACCAAGATTTTGCAGTAAGATCAGATAAACACTGAAGATCCCAAAACTGGCATAACTTATGGTATGGTAGATTAGTCAAAAGAATATTGTTTAAGTATAAGAGATCAAGCAAAGTCCTTAGAAAATCTTTGCAGAAATGATCGTGGTTATTCTGGCACTATATCAACACTGTCATGGTATTGCAACATTTTATCTGAAAAATTATTCTTTTTTTTGGTGGGGGGCAGGGGAGACAGGGTCTCGCTTTGTAGTTCAGGCTGGCCCTGAGCTCACTATGTAGCCCAGGCAAGCCTCGAACTCAGCAATCCTCCTATCTCTGCCTCCCAAGTGCTGGGATTACAGGCATGAGCCACCAAGCCCAGTACTGTGGAGTGTGGTACTGGGGATCGAACTCAGAACCTTGTGCTTACAAGGCAGATGCCAGAACCACTGAGCTAAATCTCTGGCCCTGAAAAATTTTTCTTAAAAAGATATTTCCT
>PVIC010056904.1:0-10805 GCA_004025085.1 Thryonomys swinderianus
TCCTGCCTCTGCCTCCCGAGTGCTGGGATTACAGGCGTGAGCCACCATGCCCGGCTAAATTAAATTCTTTATTGGTACAATTTACATACATCTCACAATCGCACGTAACATTGGGGAATTTGTAGCAATACATGACACAAGTCAATTCTCATTTTTACCCATATCCCCACCCACCCACACCTCCCCACCCCATGTATACATGCTCTTTTATTTTCTTTCTGAATCATACTTATTCCTTCCCCACACCAAATTTACCTTGGAAATTTCCCATTCTACAAAGACCGTCATTCTTTCTAGAGCTTACTTGCATCTACAGGTGCTCATATCAATGAGAAGATCCGGTATTTGCCTATCTGTGATCTATTTATTTCACTCATTAGGGTGACCTCTGGGTGTATCCATTTGCACGTAAATGAATCAATCTTGTCATTCTTTATGGCAGAGTAATACTCCATTAAAAACACTTCTTCTTTATCCACTCTCCAGTTGATGGGCATTTGGGTTGTTTTCAAGACTGAGTTATCACAAACTGAGCTGCTATGAACAAGGATGTATATCTGTCTTTCCAGTGTTTTTAAAATTCTTCTGGGTATATTCCTAGGAGGGGGATACCAGCGTCAAATGGGACCCCTAGTCCTAGTTTTCTGAGAAATCACACATATCTCCACAAAGGTGGCACAAGTTACAATGCCAACAACAGTGGAAAAGGGTCCCTTTCTCCCCACAGCCTCGCGAGCATTTATGTTGGTTGTTTTTGTAATAGCGGCCATTCTTTGTGGAGTGAGATGAAATATCAGTGTTGTTTTAATTTGCATCTCTCGAAGGACCAGTGATGTTGAACGTTTCTTCATATGTTTCTTAGGTGCTTTGACTTCTGCCTCTGAGAAGTGTCTGTTCATTTCAGATGCCCATTTTTGAATTGGGTCTTTGAACTTGGGGAGGCTGATCTGTTTAAGTTCTTTATATATTGTAGGTAATAGCCCTTTGTCTGATAAACTGCTAGTAAAGGCTTTTTCTTGTTGTTGGTTGTCTTTTAGCAGTGCCAGTGACTTCTTTTGCTGAGCAAAAGCTTTTCAGTATGATGAGATCCCATTTGTTGATTCTTTCTGCTAGTTCTTGTGCTATAGAGGTTTTATTCATAAAGTCTATGCCTAAGCCAATGTCTCCAAGACTTTTACCTAATTTGTTTTCCAGCAGGCTTATTGTTTCTGTTTTAATGTTTAAGTCTTGTATCCATTGTGAGTTTAGTTTTGTGTATGGTGAAAGAGATAGGTCTAGCTTTAGCTTATGCAGGTTAAAGCCCAGTTTTTCCAGCACCATTTGTTAAAGAGGCTGTCTTTCCTCCATTGAGGATGCTTGGCTCCTTTGTCAAAGATAAGGTGGCTTAGTGTATCTGGGGTTGTTTCTGGATCTTCTAATCTATTCCACTGGTACTCAGGTCTGTTGCTTTGCCAGTACCATGCAGTTTTTATCACAGTGGCTTTATAGTAGAGTTTTAAATTGGGGATTGTACTACCTCCAACAAGTCATGGTTGCTTCGAATTGCTTTTGATATTCTAGGTCTCTTGTGGTTCCAGAAGAATTTTTGTATTATTTTCTCTAGCTCTGTGAAGTATAGCATTGGAATTTCGATTGGAATTGCATTGAATCTGTATAGTAGTTGTGGAAGTATAGCCATTTTGATGATGTTGGTTCTCCCTATCCAGGAACAAGGGATATCTTTCCATTTTCTGATTTCCTTTTCTATCCCCTTTGTCAGAGTCCTAGAGTTTTCAGAGTGGTCTTTCACTTCCTTTATTAGGTTGATTCCCAGATATTTCATTTTTCTGGGTGCTACTGTGAAAGGGATTGCCTCTCCAATTTCTCTTTCAGTGAATCTGTTGTTTGCGTAGACAAAGGCTGTTGATTTTTGAACATTGACCTTGTATCCAGCAACACTACCAAATCTGGTAATGAAGTCTAGTAGTCTTTTGGTTGAGTTTTTAGGATCCTCCAGATAGAGTATCATATCATCAGCAAATAATGACAGGTAAACTTCTTCCTTTCCCATCTTTATTCCTTTTATATCTTTGTTCTGCCTGATTGCTATGGTTAATGTTTCCAGCACTATATTGAACAAGAGTGGTGACAGAGGGCATCTTGTCTTGTTCCTGATCTTAGTGTAAAAGATTTCAATTTTTGCCCATTATGTATGATGCTGGCTGTTGGTTTCTCATAAATAGCTTGTATTAAATTGAGATAAAGTCCATCAATTCTGATTTTCTGTGGGGTTTTGATCCTAAATGGGTGTTGAATTTTGTGAAATGCTTTTCTTGATAACTCTCTGTATTCTATTTGCCAGTATCTTATTGAGAATTTTTGCCTCAATGTTCATTAGATAGATTGGCCTGTAGTTTTCTTTTTTGGTGGGATCTTTCCCTGTCTTTGGAATCAAGGTGATGCTTGCTTCAAGGAATGATTTGGGGAGTACTGCTTTCCTTTCAATTTCATTAAAGAGATTGAGAAGTACTGGTACTAATTCTTCTTTAAAAGTTTTGTAGAATTCAGCAGTGAAGCCGTCAGGACCAGGGCTTTTTTTTTGTTGGTAGGTTTTTTAGTACATTTTCAATTTCCCAGATTGATATTGGGTTGTTTAACATTTTTGTACCTCTTCGTTCAGTTTTGGAAGTTTATATGTGTCTAGGAATCTATCCATTTCTTCTAGATTTTCCATCTTCTTGGAGTATAGATTTTCAAAGTGCGCATTTATGATCCTTTGGACTTCCTCTGGATCTGTGCTGATTTCCCCATTTTCATTTCCTATAGCATCGATCTGAAACTTTTCCTTCTTTTGTTTGATAAGGTTGGCAAGGGTCTATCGATCTTATTTATCCTTTTAAAGAACTAACTCTTTGATTCATTAATTCTGTGTATTGTTCTCTTTGTCTCCATTGCATTAATTTCTGCTCTGATCCTTATAATGTCCTCTATATTATGTGCTTTGGGTTTGTTTTGCTTCTCTTTTTCTAATTGTCTGAGGTTCATCATTAGATTGTTTATTTCAGTTTGCTCCATTTTCTGAGTGTAGGCATTCACTGCTATGAATTTCCCTCACAGAACTTCTGTCACTGTGTCCCATACATTCTTTAATGATGTGTTGGGGTTGTCGTTCAGTTGTAGAAACTGTTTAATTTCTTCTTCAATTTCTTTTGTGGCCCATTGGCTGGTTAACAGAGCGTTATTCAATTTCCATGTGTTTGTGAGGATCTTGGAATTTCTTCTGCTATTCAGCTCCAGTTTCAAGGCACTATGGTCTGATAGTATGCAGGGGATAACTTTGATTCCTTTGCATCTACTTAAGCTTGTTCTATGGACTAGAAAGGGATCTATTTTGGAGAATGATCCACGAGCAGCTGAGAAGAAGATATCTTCTCACTTTGTAGGGAGAAAAATTCTGTAGGCATCTAATAAGTTCATTTGCTCAAAAGTTTGATTTAGCTCGAGTATTTCCTTATTGATTCTTTGTCCAGTTGATCTGTCAATTTGTAACAGTGGAGTATTAAATCCCCTGCTACTATTGTATTCATGGTTAACTGGCTTTTCATGTCCAGTAATATTTGTTTTATATAGTTGGGTGCATTAGAGTTCAGTGCATATTCATGATTGTTATTTCTTTCTCTTGGATAGTTCCCTGTACGAGAATATAGTGACCTTCTTTATCTCTTTTAATCAGTTTTGGTTTGAAATCTATTTTATCTGTCAATCAGATAGCCACTCCTGCTTTTTTTTGCAGTTTCCTGTGGCATGGAGGATTTTTTTTCCAACATTTTTTTTTCAGTCTATGGGTTTCCTTCTGAATTAGGTATGTTTCCTCTATACAGCAGATTGAAGGGTCTTGCTTCTTCCTCCAATCTGTTAGTTTATGTGTTTTAATTGGCCCAATGAGACCATTGACATTAATGGTTATGACTGATATGGACATATTCAGAGCTACCTATATTTCCCGTTCTTGGTACTTTTCTTCTTTGCTTTTCCCCTTTTCTATTTAGTTTCTTGTTTGCCCCAATGAATTCACTCTCCTGGGTCTTGTGGATATGGAATTTTCTGTTTTTTTTCCCCCCCCAGGATGTTCTTTAGAATATTTTGGAGTGCAGGTTTCATGTTTGTGAAGTTTTTCGGGTGTTCTTAACCATGGAAGTATCTTATTTCCCTGTCTATTCTGAAAGATAGTTTTGCAGGATACAACAGTCTAGGTTGGAGGTTGTTTTCTTGCAATACTTGGAATACTTCCCTCCCTGCTCTCCTTGCATTGAGTGTTTGTGTTGAAATGTCTACTGCAATCCTAATGGGCTTCCCTTTGTAGGTGATTTTCTTCCTTTCTGTCACTGCTTTCAGTATTTCATTCTTTTCTGGTGCATCTGGAACCTTGATAATTATATGCATAGGTGTAGATATTTTTATGTCATGGCGTTTTGGAGTCTGATAGGCCTCATTTATCTGTATGTCTATTTTTTTTTTCCTGTGAAGTTTTCTGTTGTTATCTCTGACAATAGCTTTTTTTTTATGTCTTTTTCACTGTCTCCTGCTTCCTCAGTGACTCCAGTCAGTCTTATATTATCTTTCTTTGAGTCATCTAGAAGCTGTTGAATTGATTTCTCATGGTCCCTTGCTCTTTTCCATAGATTATACCTTTCCTGCTCATTGGCTGCTATGCTGTCCTCTAGGTCTGAGAATCGGTTCTCTGCTTCATTCATCCTTCTTCACAAGCTTTCATTCTTCTTCATCATTCCCCGGAGCTCTGCTTGAAGCTGTTTAAATGGTTCCATTGCTTCTGCTATCTTGGATTCTATCATCTTGCTTATCTCTTCTTTAATGATGTCTTTCACTGTGGACAGTATCCCTGTTTTGCTCACAGAGATGAGTTCTGATTTCCATTTTACTAGATCTGCTTTACTTACCATCTCCGAGAGTTCTTGTGCTTAAGTTTCAGTTTGTCCTATTTCTCTTTTTTCTGAATTTCCCTGTGGTGATGATCTTTGTGTCTGTTTTTTTTTTTTTGCGTATTTTTTCATTTCTACTCATTCCTTGTTACTAATGCTATTCTTTGCCTGATGACATGGCAATGTTTGTTGCAGGCCTCTTTCTTTCTATTATCTGGGGCTCTTTGGATGTGGCACCTTCCTGGGGCATCCTCCTTGAATCTGTAATGACCCTTGAGTGTTCTCAGTTCTGACTCATCATGGGAGGTATTTGAGCAGAATAGTCACATTATGTTTGTTACCATAATACAATTAATGCCAATATCTGTATTAAACATAGTAAATAAAATGAAAAGTTTTGTTAAATTCTATTCTGGAGACTTTGAGCTTATGAGTTACCTCTATGACCATATGTCAAAATTTAGATTTAATCAGCAGTATGTATGCAACATGTAGGTCATAAATGTACCCCTTGACCCCTTTGGGGGGAAGAGGTCACTGGGGAATCAGGGAGATAGGGGGGACAGAAGGAGAGTGAAATAGATTTTGTAGATTTATGAAGATCACCTGTAGTCTAGAACCTCATATATGCCAGCGGGTGTTGGAGGATGAAAGGGCATACATAAAACAGTACCAACTGTATGTTGTAAGACCGTTGGAGACTTTGCACACCTTCTTATAATAGTAGAGGAGAAGAAATAGGACAGCCTAAGAGTCTTTTACTTCTGGGTATTGCTTCTGACAGGAAGATAGGAGAAGGTGTGTGGACAAGAGGTGAACAGAGGGATCTAGGTGTAGATTGCAAAATAGAAGCTAGATTCCCCCTTTTTTTTTTGTTATCTTGCCTGGTCTCAGTGTAGCTGCAGTGTGGAGGGATGCAGGAAATGGCTCCCGCTCCTCTCAGATCTGAGTTCTCACAATGCAGCTCTGGGTTGGGCTTGGGGCCAGCCGGTGGGCCTCAATCCTCTGTGGTGGTGATGGTGCCCGGGGTCTGTACCTGACTCCTCACTGCATGGCTTCGGGGTGGAGCAGGCTGGTGGACAGAACTCAGACCTCCATCACCGCCAGGAACTTTAAGCCTTGTTCTTGATAAAACTCTTAATTTCTTCTGGGCAAGTAGAGAAAACTCTACAGTGAAATCTTGAATTTAAAGCATTATTTACTTATTTTCCCCCTATATATTGAAATGTACATTTATCCTTGGAATCAGTATTGAAATTTCTTGTTAACTATGCTGACATTAAGTTTGAATAAATTAATTCAGACTTCTCAGTGTTTTTTTTTAATCTCGTAAAGTGTAAAGCACATCAGAAATGCAGTCAAGCCAGGCGTGGCGGCTCACGCCTGTAATCCCAGCACTTGGGAGGCAGAGGCAGGAGGACTGCTGAGTTCAAGGCTTGCCTGGACTACACAGTGAGCTCAGAGCCAGCCTGAACTATAAGGCGAGACCCTGTCTCAAAAAAGAAAAAAAAAAGAAAAAAAATGAAATGCAGTTAAATTTATTTGTACCTAAAACTAGGTAATGTCACATGTAATAAAAAAATGGTAAAGGCCTTTCCTCTTCATTTTATACTATTCATATACTGTTATGAATCTATTTAAATATCACAGCAAAAGCAAATTTTTCCCTTGGCAATTAAAAGTATAAATATAATTGAGTATATTCTTTTTTTTTTTTTGAGACAGGGTCTCACTTTGTAGTTCAGGCTGGCCCTGAGCTCACTATATAGTGCAGGCAAGCCTCAAACTCAGCAATCCTCCTGTCTCTACTTCCCGAGTGCTGGTAATTGAGTATATTCTGATTCCTATCAAGCTTCAGCTATAAGCAGAATTTAATTTCAATCAAGGAGAGTGTGGGCAGAGAATAGTTTGACTCCCTTTTAAAGTCTAATGAGGAAGGAATACTGTATGATGGATATAGGTTCCTTTTTTATTTCAGAGTTATTTCTGTAGGAATTCCCTTCATCTTCTTTAATGATTATGAAGTGCTAAATTGGCAAGATAAGCCCTACTTTGTTACCTGATTTCTATGAACTATTTTCAAAATTAACCTGAGAATTCTTTAATATGAAAGAAAATTCTATATTCAGATAAATCAGTAGTGTAAAACAATTATGGAGAAAGCACTTTTCCTTGCTCTGTATGCAATTCAAGGAATTTTAAATATTTCTGTTTGGCTCTGAAGGAGCTCCCTTAAAAATAGCTGATTAGAGATATTGAAGTTATAATAATTTTGAATTGAGTGGATTGGGATTATAGAATCAGATATGGATTTGGGTCATAGTACATGTATCTTCATGAAACCATGTTCAATCTTTTACAAACTTTAAGTAAAAGGTCCTGAATATAAAGAGCTGTTTGAATACACTCAAAGTCTTGTGTAAGATCTTTTAACTTAGGGGCCAGAGATTTGGCCTAGTGGTTCCAGCACCTGCCTCACAAGTGCAAGGTCCCTGGTTCAATCCCAGGTAAGCACATACAACAATACTCGGTGTGGTGGCCACGCCCACTGGCAATCAGTACCTCCTACCACAGCTGCTGGGCTTGGTGGCTCAAGCCTGTAATCCCAGAACTTGGGAGGCAGAAGCAGAAGGAATGCTGAGTTCGAGGCTTGCCTTGGCTACATAGTGAGCTCAGGGCCAGCCTGAACTACAAGTGAGACCCTGTCTCAAAAAAAAAAAATCTTTAAACTTAGAAAATCATTCAAAAAGACTAATTTCTGGTTCAATGGTTTGGAGAGGTTTACTAATATCTTAATAGCTTAACTAAGAATGTTATGGTTAACTAAATCAAACATTATGGGTGGGAAGCTTACATCAAATAAAAAAGTGAATATTCATTCTTATTATTTCATCTATCAAATATTTATTTGGCATCAATTTAGTTTCAGGCATTGTACTAAAAACAAGAGAAAGAAAGAAAGAGAAAGAAAGAAAGAAAGAAAGAAAGAAAGAAAGAAAGAAAGAAAGAAAGAAAGAAAGAAAGAAAGGGAGATAAAGAAAGAAGGAAGGAAGGAAGGAAAGAAGAAAGAAAGAAGAAAAAGAAAAAGAAAAAAGAAAAAATGAAAATAAAAAGTAGACAGAGAACCTCATCTATTCAGAGTTGCAGGAGAAGAAATAGAGGGATCTGATGGCAGGGGTAATATTAACTTCCTGCAGATTTTTTCTCCCTCTGTGGGAAAGGAAGGAAATAGTGCAGATAGGATGTAAAACCTGCAGGACAATGTCAGGAAGAGGGATCAGGTAGATTTAAGAAAGAAGAGGAAAAGCAAGCACCTGAATGTTTTATAGGTTGAAACTTTATCTTTGTCTCTGAGAAAGAAATACTTTGATGCTTAATTTGTCTGCAGAGAGAAAACAGATTTGAGAAGAGCTCCTAGGTTCAAAATAAGACAAATGGGATGGGTATGAAAATTCAGAATTTATGGCTAAGGAAAGTTTTAGAAATGCTGATAAACCCTGAATCTTCATAAGTGTTATGTTTAAATTTGTTTATTTTTTTTAAATACTAGCTTGGTTTCCAGCAATTTCCAAGAAGTTAATAATTTTAAAATCAGTATTACAAGCTTGTCTGAATGGTAATCAAATACACTTGGGTATAATTGTATACATACACATAATGACATTTTCTATCTTTTTTTTGTTTCTATTTGGCTTCTCTTTTTGAAAAGTAGCTGGATTAAAGAGAGAAGAGAGACTATCTATTAGTGATCAAGTGACCATAGTTAAAATTTTAAAACATTAGAAATTAATGGGTATTACTGGCTTACAAAGGAAACAGCATCATTTGTGTATTTATGAACAGTGATATCAGTGTAAGTTCCAATCGCCTTATTTGTTAACAGCATTTTTTGTCCTTCTTTACTTAAATTGGCTTTAAAAAATATATGGTTCATGCTGCAATAAATCTGGTGCATAATGTAAATTTGATGTCTAATTAAATCTTAAAATGAAATGGAATTTACTTTGCATTAATTGTGTTCGGGTCAGTCAATAATTGTATCAGAGGCCATTAGTATTTAAATGTACCACCATTTTGAATAAATTTCTACCATATTTAATGTAGTCTCCTGCATGTGAATACATCAGAAAACATAATTAGTAACATTTATGAGAATTACATATTTTATTTTATTAGTTTTTTAATGTGTTCTTTTCTAATTGACATAATTGTAAATATCAATAGTATAGTATTTTGATACTTGTATGTAAAGTGTAAAAGTTAAATAAGTCAAAATAAGCATATCCATCACCTCAAACATTTATCAATTGGTATTTTAGGACTGTTTAAAATCCTTACATCAATATTTTGAAATATACAAAAATACATTTGGGAAAGGGGAAAAATGAGAATCGAGATGTCATGTACAGGTACAAGTTCTCAGTGTTGAATGTGTTCACATTGTATGTATTAAAATTACTACTAAAATCAATTAAAATATAATGAATGAAGAGGATTAAGTCCTAGTGTTCTATAGCACTGAAGAGTGACTATGGTTAGTTATTTATTGTTATATACAGGTTTAAATACACTGAAATATAAGCAAAACTTAATTCTTGAGTCTTCGATACTCTAATCAAGTTGTGGTGGTGTAGAGCTCAAAGAGACAGGCATGGTAGGGTAGAGTAAAGCTTTGAGGAAAAGTCTATGTTGATTGTTAGAAGTCACTATGGGACTCTGTATACTGCTAGGCAGGGCAGGACAGGGAGAATATCATAACGATGTCTGAGAAAATAAATTCTAATTAATATTCATGTTAAGGTTTAGCTAGGGAACCAATTAAAAGATTAGAATTTTGTAGTTCTTGGGAAAGAGTTTTCCAACCAGGTCTTTTATAATGGAAGTAGAAAGTGGTTTCTTCCTTCTTGAAGGGTAACCTCTCTGCTTTTCTTCCTGAAAACAAAACAAAACAAAACAAAACAAAATGAGATGACAAAAATCCTAGGGTAATATTTTATTGAGTAGCCTACATCCAGAGCAACCATAATTTTTCTTCCATTACTATGTCTGTTCTTGATATAATTAGGGAAATAACCAATTTACCCAACACTTCAGTAAATTTCTTGTTAAATCGCTTCCATGTGTTCTATTTTTTAAATTGAACTTTTTATTGGTATATTTTATATACAGCTTACAATCACACTCTTCCATGTCTTCTCAAGTTGATTTTTATTGTGATGATGGTTGTCACAATGGTAATAATAAAATATAGCTAAATACAAACCACTGTACTTTATCAGACAATTTACTTGCTTTTGGGTAATTAGTTGCAAAGATGTTGCTTCTCTTTTTTCAGATGAGACACATGAATCTAAGAGAAGAGCAATAATTTTCTTGTGCTACTTTAGTTGATGAGACAGATTTAACTCCAAAGCCTTTGACTTTTAATGCTATTTTAATGCAATTTAATGCTTATAATGAGACATGCTTCCTCTTCTACTCGATGCACATATGTGGCTCAAAATTATATCCAAAACATCTTAAAAGCATAGACTTTCCATTCAGAATCAATGAATGATAATGTGAATGTCTGCCCAGTACTCATGAAATGTTGGCACTGATGAGGAAACATTTCTAAATTAGGGTGTCACAAGGGAATTCAGTCAGAAATAACTGGATGACCTTTGAGACATTGAGATGGACAGTCAGAGGGAAATTTCTGTCCTACCCCATGAAGCACTCACTCAATGAAGTTTTGACTTTTGATTCTTAGAAGAGTAAACTGCTGGGCATGGTGGCTCACATCTGTAATTCCAGCACTTGGGAGGCAGAGGCAGGAGAATTGCTGAGTTCGAGGCTTGCCTGGGCTACATAGTGAGCTCAGGGCCAGCCTGAACTACAAAGCGA
>PVIC010056905.1:0-10820 GCA_004025085.1 Thryonomys swinderianus
CCTTCCTTCCTTCCTTCCTTCCTTCCTTCCTTCTATTCCTCCTCCTCCCCCCTAGTGCCCCTTTCCATTTGAATATTTTCCTCCTATTTCACATTTTCTGTTATATACTTTGATCCTTTGAATTTACACGTTCAGTTACTAGCACCGGAGAGACCATGTGATAGTGACACATGCATATCCATTCATTTCTCCTAAGAGTATGGTCTCAAGGTGTCTGAACATGAAAAAACTGTTCAACATCCCTGGTCCTCTGAGAAATACAAATTAAAAACTTCTTTAGGAGATACTCCTAGGTGAAATAATTAGGACACAGATGTGCAAATACTGTATCTTTTCTCTGGTATGAGGAACTGAAGGTGTGAATTAGTTCTAAAGTGTATGCTAGGTATTGTGAAATAGTAAGAAGCTATTCAAAAGGAAAAGGGGAGTGGGGTAAGTGAAGAAGGAAAAGAAAACAATTTGATGATGATAAAACAGGAAACAGTTTATATACATAGGGACAGGGTGTTGTGGGGGCAGCGGAATGGAAAAAATGAGAATTAAGTCATGCATTGTACTGGTACAAATTTTCAATGTTGACTGTGAACATAATGTGTATATAAAATGTACCAATAATGGGCTGGAGATTTAGCTCAGTGGTTCCAGTGTCTGCCTTGTTAAGTTCTATCCCAGTAACCACATACAATGCTGGGTGTGGTGACTCACGCCCACCAGCAATCAATACCACATACCACAGTGCCAGGCGTGGTGGCTCACGCCTGTAATCCCGGCACTCTAGAGGCAGAGACGGGAGGATTGCTGAGTTCGAGATTTGCCTGGGCTACATTGTGAGCTCAGGGCCAGCCTGGACTACAAAGCGAGACCCTGTCAAAAAAAAAAAAAAAGTACCAATAAAATCAATTAAAAAAAACTGCTGAGATCCCATTTCATTCCAGAAAGAATGGCTGTTATCAAGAAATCAACAAATCACATATATTGGTGGAACTGTGGGGAGAAAGGAACCCTTCTTTCTCCCCTGTTGGGGGGAAGTGCAGATTGATCTGAGCACTACGCATATCATGGCAGAGATTCCTCAAAAAAGTAAGACTAGAAATTTCATTTGACCCAGAAGTTTCCTTTCTGGGCACCTTCCTGAAAGAAGTGAAAGCATCGTTCCACAGTGACACACGCACACCCGTGTTTCAGCAGCACAGTATACAGTAGCTAAATGGGAAACAGCCCAAATGCCTGTCAACTAAGGAACAGAAAAAGAGGTTCTGTAAGGCACAGTGGAGTAGTGCCCAGCCATGAAGAATGAGGACCTTCAGAAATTCTTCATACTACTCAAAACTAGTATATGTCTGAAGTATTTCCTTTCACAACTCTTTCAGTGGAAACTATTGGCATGTGCTATATGCCTCTAAAAGTGTGTGATATATGACTTATGGATAAATCTCAAATTTCTTTATTTACCACAGAACTTGTAAAACTAAATGCAGATAACATTAATGACTATCGTGATGCTAATTTTTGTGATGTAAATGTAGAGAAATAATTTTGGAGGTCCAGAAGCAAAATAGTGACATAAAGGGACCTCTACAAGAGAAATTTAAACTGTCTTCAGGAAGCAGAAGGACAGGGGCCATGTAAATGGGTAAGGTGAATGAAAACAACTATCATAGCTACAAAGGAAAATGTCTAAAGTAACAGAAACAGGACTGCCATGTAGTGAGTTGAAAACCATAACTCACCCAAGCAGTCATTTCTAGACATATCAAATTCCTAGATCTGTATACAGATTCACAATATTTTGTGATTTCCTACTTATTCTTCTGAAATGAAATGCATTTATAATATGAGCCACTTATACACAACTATAGAAAAAGTACATTACATAGGAAAAGGACAATTATTATTAAATAGTATATTTTGTAATGCTTAAAGACTACATGGACACAGATACATTTTATATTTGGTCATCTGTGCCTTAATGTATTTTACTTATTCTTTTGAGTAGTAAAGATTCTTAACACCATGTCTTACTACATTGAACATTATGTGTTTTTGGTTTATTTTCAGTGCTGGGTATTAAACCAAGGCCTTGTATTTGCTAGGCAAGTGCTCTATTTCTAGCCCCTACATTGGATCTTATGAATGTAAACATTTAACTTGTAAATGGAAAGCACATTACACTATTATTGAGTTAAATAGTAATCCTACCTAAATATCAGACATTTGATAACTATACTTCATATGATTATAGTTGTAACTCTTTTCAAATTTATCACTGTTAAAACGGGAAGTGATATTTCATTTTATATGTGAAGATAAAAGATGCTGAACATGGTGTCATATTACACATTTCAAGTGTCTGCTGACTCGATAGCAACACCACCTTTCTCGGTCCTGCAGCCCATCAGTGTGGGCTGGTAGAGGGTTGCCAGGGACGCCTGCAGAATGCTGTAGTTGTTACTGGCGACACAGCAGCCCAGCTGCGCGTGGAGAGGCGGGCATTTCCTGTGAGCGTGAGGCCTCCAGTTCATCCACTTTAGCAAATATCTGTCCCTCATTTTTAGTAAATTATGATTAATAATTATATTGAGCTATAGGTGATAGATCTAGATATTTTACTTGCAAAATTTCCCTAGACCATGGTTTAGGGTTTCAAGTGCATGTGCAACAATGCAGACTTTCTCATGAGGTCACGTTTGAAAAAGACACAGGTAACTCTTGCTTCCTGACTATTCCCAAGTGTAATGACTCACACTCATCTGTGAACAACATGAAGGAACTTTGTGTGTGTGTGTGTGTGTGTGTGTGTGTGTGTGTGTGGTACTGGGGATCAAATTTGGGGCCTTGTACTTCCAAAGTAGGTGTGGTACCACTTCAGCTAAGTGCCCGGCCCTAACGCGAAGGAATATTGAGAAAATCAAGTGGTTTGGTTCCGTCATCCTTAGAGACGCACAGAATTCCTCATGGTGAGCGTCATTGGGAAAGTTATTTGATACCCTCTCACATGGAAGACCCCAGAGGATGTTATGTGTTGCAGAAAAACCCCTACATGCCGACCCTTAGACAAGAAATTCAAAGTGCATGTGAGGTACTCTATGACCAAGGTTACTAAGCAACAGTTCGTGCTACTAATAAATGCCTAGAAGCTAATAACCAGCACATTGAGCACTTTTTGTGATTGTAGAGGCCAAAGATAATTCATGGTACTCTCACAGTGTCTCAACAAATTTAGTACAAAATATTTATGGAAATTTTTCTTTTCCTGAAGTATGTATGTCTGTATGTATGTATGTATAGATAGATAGATAGATAGATAGAGAGTTAATGAACAACGAAAATGTAAATCAAACTTGATGCTTGAAAAAAGTGCCTTTTTCACTATGGAGGTACGAATTTTCCCTTTGTTATTCCTTGACAACTAACTTTTAACAACATTTGTGCTGACAAATACTTCATAGATTGTGTAAAAATGTTCTACAGTAGTACTGAACTTTGTATAAAATAAATCAAATATTTCACTTCCTCTACATTCAATATCAATTAGAAACATTGTTTAAAATGTTTAATAAATAAAACAAAGTTATCTAGTATACATATCTTTAAGTCAAATGTAGTGATTGAAAATATATTTGCAAGCAGGAAGACAGAAATTTCAGCCCCAAAATTAAAAATGATTTTGAGCTGGGTGTGGTGGCTCATGCCTGTAATCCCAGCACTCAGGAGGCAGAGGCAGGAGGATTGCTGAGTTCCAGGCTTGCCTGGGCTACATAGTGAGCTCATGGCCAGCCTGAACTACAAAGAGAGACCCTGTCTCAAAAGAAAAAAATTGAATAGATTCAAAAATACTTTGATAGAAGAAAAATACATATTTAAATTCTGTAACAGTTTTATAATAACCCAACTTGTGAGAAATAGCTGTTGACACCATACTATGAAATTTGACAGTTATCTTCCCTACTAGAATGTGATGAAATTTAACATCATGTTATGCTTTGTAGTATCCAAATTTGATTCTTTCTCTCTCTCTCTCTCTCTCTCTCTCTCTCTCTCTCTCTCTCTCTCTCTCTCTCTCTCTCTCTCTCTCTCTCTCTCTCTCTCTCTCTCTCTCTCTCTCTCTTTCTCTCTCTCTCTCTTGTCAGCTGGCCTGGAGGTTTAAGGGAGAGCTGTTGTACTACATTTTACCACTAGCTCTTTATTATTACTATTATTATTTTGAGAAGGAATCTTTCTAAGTTACTAAACTGCTCAGGCTGGGTTTGAACCTGCAGTGCTCCCTCCGAGTCCTGGGCTATGAGGATGTTACACCTTGCCAAACTTAGTTTCTCTAGTACAATTAAGTAATATGTCAATTTGTGATGTAATTACTATAATTAAGAAATACACATTTTAATGCCCTTCAAATTGTCCCACTTTGGGGTTATAATTTACACATGATTATTCTATTAGAAGAATTAACATAATAAACTATTTCTAAACCCAAGGTATCATTGCCTGCTTTACTTCCAGGCAAATTTTTCTGAATTAAAAATTTTCAATGAATTATGAGAAGCTTCTATCTTGAATTAAGCTGTTAAAAAAAAAAGAAAAAGAATCCTGAACGATAAAACCTCAGATCGTAGGATTCTGATGCACTGCTCTCATTTGAGCCCCTCCTGTCTCCTGGGGGTGTTACGAGTCCAGCTGAGAGAGATAACCCTAGCGTAATTGGAAGCTCTGTAGAATCCTAGTTTAAATCTAGTTCACAAATTGATCACCCATGGGCTTATCTTGTTTACTTCAGTTTCTCCAAAGCTCTAAACAACAGAAAGTTGAGGACAACAAGACACAGTTTACAGTAAACCCTTCCAAAAATGATTGTGAAGAGTCTAGGACTGAAAATAGAACTATAACATAGGTAAATCGAATGGACTTTATCTTTCATAAATGCGGAAATTCTTGACCTGTACAGTCAAGGTACCGCAAAGTTTCTTTGGACCTTCCTAATTTGGGTTTGATGTAGCTCAATTGGTTAAAATGTTTAATGACCTTGGTATTAATTGCTTGTTTAAACCTATACTGACTGGCAAGATTTCCGTTATTACTGATAAAATATAGTTCACCCTGAATGACAGATGAATGACATTTATGATTAACATTAACTTAAATTGTTAAAGAAATAAAATTTTAAAAATGTCTTTATGTGTTCTTGTGAAATAATTAGAAGAGGCCGTTAATCAAATAAGTTTCTTTGTTCTTACCTTTATGACAGATGAATGAATACAGAATAATGAAAACATTATTTGTTAAGTCCCATGATTTCACAAAAATTATTTTTTTGCTTTATTGAGTTTATTGGTACATTTTAGGTATACATTGTGATCACATTCCTCACTGAGAATTTGTACCTGTACATGATGCATCTTGATTCTTATTTTTTCTCATTCCTCTGCCCTCCCTTAAATCCTCCCATGTACACAGCTTTGTTCTCATTCTTTCCTCTTCACAATAAAAACTTTTCTTTCCCTTCTTTGATTTCTCCTGCTCTCCCGTTTCCCTTCCCCTCTGAACATTTTCTTCCTATGTCACAATACCTCTCATACATTTTGGACTTCATTTACATTTTCAGTTTCTCACAAGAGAGAAACAATACCATATTTATACATCTGTGTCCTGTTTAGTTCACTTATGAGTTTGGCCTCCAGGTGCATCCATTTAAGTCTAAATGCCTCAAGTTTATGATTTTTTAAGGCTGTGTGGTATTCCATTTTATAGTAAAAAAACACTTTTTATCCACTGACCAACTGATGAGCATTTGGGTTGGTTACAAGACTTAGCTTTTACCAGCTGTGGTGCTATAAACATGAATATGCATATGTTGCTGTGGTATGATGATTTTAATTCTTTAATGAATAACAGCAGGAGAAGGTCAAATGGGATCTCTACTCCTGGATTTTAAGCAGTCTCCACACTGATCTCTGTAGCGGTTGCGCCTGTTTGCATTCCCACCAGCAGTGGAGAAGGGCTCCATTCTCTCCTCAGCCTCAGCATTTGCTGTTGTTTGATTCCTTGACAGCCATTCTTGCTGGAGTGAAGTGGAATTTCAGTGTTGTTTTCATCTGCATCTCTCGAATGACCATGAGGTTGCACTTTTTTTTTTCTCATGTGTTTCTTTGCTGTTTCTATTTCTTCACCTGAGAAATGTCTCAGATGCCCATTTTTGAAGTGAGTTTTTAATTAGGTGTTTGATTTGCTAAAGTTCTTTATAGATTATAGATAGTAGTCTTTCTTTTTCTGAGAATAGCTAGTAAATTTTTTTCCCTTATATTGTAGGTTGTCTTTTTGCTCTGTTGCTTGTTTCTTTTTCTGTGTGGAAGTTTTTTTTTTTTTTTTGAGACAGGTTCTCTCTTTGTAGTTCAGGCTGGCCCTAAGCTCACTATATAGCCCAGGCAAGCCTCAAACTCAGCAATCCTCCTGTCTCTGCCTCCTGAGTGCTGGGATTACAGGTGTGATCTACCATGTCTGGCAGTGGAAGCTTTTTAATAGGATGAGATTCCTGTCATTGGTTCTTCCTGCTAGTTCCCATGCTTCTGAGGTTCTGTTCATAAGAAAAAAAAAACCCAATATTTTAATTAGTATTTTCACAGCTTTGGCTACTGCAATGAAGTTAAACACTTTAGAAAACTTTCTTAACATTTTCATAAAGAGAAGTTTACAGTTTCTGTCATGCCAAACCCACCTTTGCTTTTTAAAAATTGTTTGGGGAGGCTACATGGATTTTGAAGGAGCAATGATTTTTTGCTTCCATTGTCATGTTTTAAAAATGATGCATTTATTTTATGTTAAAGATTAATTTATGCTGAAGATTAATTGGAGTTCAGGAAATAAAACTAGTTCTGATTCATTAAAAAATATTGAAGCAACATTATGGAACCCAAGTTTTTAGCCTTCCAGATGAGGCCCTTTCTTGGTATGATTGTGATTATTGTACCTACTTTATCTTCCTCAAATTAAAATGGCAATTTAAATGACTTACATGGCCACATTTATCCAAAATCTGTCTCTTCCTCATTTCCTAGGGAAGTCTCTGTGGAGGATAGATTTTCTTCATTAGAGCTTTTCTGATAATATCTTGACCACAAGTTCTTTCTTGGGGCCATCTGGCCGTGGCAAGAATTGGTACCTCAGAAGATAACATTCTTCTCAGAGATCATGCTCGCTCCGTGTCCCTCAAGGAAGAACCTTTCTGTTCTGTCATGACTGAAACAACATTCTTACAGTCAATAAGAGTGTGTTTTCTTCACTCCTATTAGCCAGGTGGACCAAACCATGCAAAGTTTCTGAAATTTTGCTTTAATAACCAGAGTAAAGAAAAAAATGGTCTAATAAAAATAAAAAAGGAATGATAACCATATCAAAATAAGAATGACACCTAGGCTAAGAATCTAATTAATTTAACAAAATGAAATGTAAACAGAAAAACTGAAACACAAATTTAATTTTATTACTCCATCTAGGAGAAAAGGGGATCGTACTCTAAATCACTACACTTAGGTTTCATACAGAATTATATGCCATGAATAAATGCAAAAGTGTTAGAAAAATGATGCAATCTGGCATAAAGAAGGATGAGTGTCACACACATTAAGAAAATCTCTCTTGGGGGCCAGGGATTTAGTTCAAATGGTACCACACCTACCTTGGAAGCATAAGACCCTTAGTTTTATGTCCAGTACCACCAAAAAAAACTCTCTTTTTTAAAGATAATTTTTATTTCTTTCATATTGTGTTTCCTTTGTAGACTCTTCCTCATCTAACCCTGGATCGGGAAACATTTTAATATATAAATTGCTAAATAGTATTTTCATTAAAAAAAAACTGCTTGGCATTGCTTTTTCAGCTTCTTTACAGAGATAAATGTATTTTGAGATGGCTAGAAATTGAGATTTTTAATCTATCAGGGTAAGGAAATGGTTATGAACTAATGAAGAATACTGACAGGGGGAGCTGAAACCTTAGTTATGATATAAAAGCTACTTTTCTAAAGAAAACTGAATTTTTTCTTTAGGGCTGTCTTGTAGCCTGAATATTCACACCTAATATTTCAGGCTTTTCTCAATGTTTGTGATTATCCATTATTATGCCGAAAGTGAGAGGATCATGTTTCCTTAATAGAAAAATCTATTTTTTCTGAGGAAACTCCACACTGAATTTTACAGTGGTCGCAGCCATCTGTATTCCCACCGACCATGGAGAAGGGTCCTTTCTCCCCATAGCCTCACCAGCATTACTTGTAGGTTGATTTCTTGATAGCGGCCATTCTTTGTGGGGTGAGATGAAATCTCAGTGTTGTTTCAGTTCGAATCTCTTGAGTTATCCGCAATGTTGTATATTTTTCATGTATATTTTTCATTATTTGCTATTTCTAGTTCTTCGTCTGAGAAGTGTGTTTTCATCTTAGTAAGCTATTTTTGGACTGAGTCTTCAAATTCGAGTGGGTTGATTTTTTTTCCAATTCTTTATATGTTCTAGACATTAGTCCTTTCTCTGAAGAACTGCTGGCTAAAATTTTTCCCAATCTATGGGTTGTCTTTTCGCTCTGTGAATGATTTCTTTTGCTGCGCAATAGCTGTGTAATAAGATGATATCCCAGCTCTTGATTCTTTATAGTATTTCTCCTGTGATGTGGGTTTTGTTGATGAAGTCTGCCTACTTCCATGCCTTCGAGCATTGTGCCTACTCTATCTTCTAGCAGAGTTAGTGTTTCTGTTTTAATATTTAGATGATTGATCTCTTTTGATTTCAATTTACTACATGATTAGAGACATAGTTCTAATTATAGACTTTGGCATGTAGAAAGCCAGTTTTTCCAGCAAGATTTATTAAAGAGGCTGTCTTACTTTCATTGAACATGTTTGGTCCCTTTATCAAAGGTGAAGTGGCTGTGCTCGGAGTTCTTTCTACATTTTCTAGTCTCTTCCATTAATCATAAGTTCTATTTTTCTTGACAGTATCATACAATTAGAGATCTCTTGATCCAGCTATTTCCCTTCTGAGCATCTTCTTAAGATAATTACAAGCATCACACCATAGGTCTATAAAAACATCCATGTTTATAGTGGCACAGTTTGTAGCAGCTAAATACCAGAAACAACCCAAATGCCAATCAACCTATGAGTGGACAAAGAAGATGTGTATTTCTTTTTAATACATTGGAGTACTATCCAACCACGAACAATGATGAGCATGAGACATTTCAAGGGAATTTGTTGCACATTAAGAATATATTCTTAAATGAAATAAATCAAACACACTGTAAATGTCACACTCTCTCTCTGGTCTGAAGAACTGAAAGTATAAATAAGGACCAAACAGAAGAGTAGATATTATGAAATAGGAAGAAATCATTCAAAATTATACTGAGTGTGAGATACTTTGTTAATTATAGTATTATCTGGAAATGAGCTGATAGATTAGCAAGTGAAAATATATTCTTTTAGATCATTATGCACAGTACACGTACTATAGTTATTCTCTAATAAAA
The DNA here is from genome assembly GCA_004025085.1 of Thryonomys swinderianus. Lineage (NCBI taxonomy): Eukaryota > Metazoa > Chordata > Mammalia > Rodentia > Thryonomyidae > Thryonomys > Thryonomys swinderianus. The sequence continues at coordinate 9,512 of PVIC010056905.1, forward strand.
TTTGCTATGAAAAATATTTTCAACATAATAGATTTTGTATTTTATTAATATCTATTTATATTACAATAAAATGAAAATTTACAAAAAGAAAAATGGGAAAAGAAAGAAAAATGGAAATGGGCTTTTGTAAATAAGGAAGGAAAGAGGGGTTGAAGACAGTGGAGGGGAATGCAGAAAAGAAGAGGAATAGGTACAAATGTCCTATGATGTATGTGATCACTATGTATATCTATATTGTACCAAGAATTTTTTTTAAAGTATAAAATTTAAAGTTCTAAAATTGAATGCAACATCACTAGCATCTAGGATCTTTCTATTCAACACAGAGGTGTGTTAAATTTTGACAGTACACAGAGCTGCTCAGTGCAGTCTCCCTGAAACATCTCCCTGACAATTCAACTGCAGGAAAAAATAATTTGATTGATAAATAAATAATAAAACATAACATCTTCATTACTGAATCAGAAGAGGGCCTTTGTGGCAGGCTTGGTGTATTTCACAGGCAAGGTGAATTTCCACTCTTAATCTCATGTTGTGTTATGTGTTCATTTCTTAGCATCCTTTTGACTCTTGTACTTTCTCAAACTAACTTTTTTGGGGGGAGGGGTTGAGACAGGGTCTCGCTTTGTAGTCCAGGCTGGCCCTGAGCTCACTATGCAGCCCAGGCAAGCCTCGAACTCAGCAATCCTCCTGCTTCTGCCTCCTGAGTGCTGGGATTACAGGCATGAGCCACCACGCCCAGGTCAAACTAACTTTTTGTAATACTTGACTTTGACAGTTTTGAGGAGTACTAGTTAAATATTTTGTAAAATATCCCTCAATTGGGTTTTACGTGATGATTTTTTCACTAATGGACAAACGGGGAAACTGCTATTCCCATTTGTGTATTCTTTTGTTTTCTAAAAAAAAATCTTTTATTTTAACAAGCAATTAGACTAGAATCACAAAGCGTGTTTCTTGCAACTTGCAAAACTAAAATTTCAGATGAGTTACAATATCTATAGATTCAATCTATTTCACAGATGCAGAGTTCATGGATTAGCCAGAGCTTAACAGTTCTAATTAATACCTACTTCTTTTCAAATTTTTAGTAATTTTGGTTGTCAGGAAATCTGTTTTCAATTATTTCTTTTAAATTTGAAAATACGTTGTCTTTTTATCAGAATTTTAACTACTCCACATAGAGACAGATTTGGAATCCTAAAAGGTAAGCTACAAAAACAGATAACTCAACCAAGTCTTTCCCTTTTTATAAGAACTGACTCCCTTCTAAAATTGACCTGCTTTAGTTTTCATTTTGCAATGTTTT
>PVIC010056907.1:0-10805 GCA_004025085.1 Thryonomys swinderianus
AAAAAAAAAAAAAAAAAAAATGAAGAGAACAGAAAAGTAGCCATGAGACTACAGAGTTTGACATTTTTCACCTAAGGTTTTTCTCTTCCAACCTCCTAAAAAAGCTTTTTCTAAGTCTCTGTACCTTGTACAGTTAGGGTATTCATGGTGGAAAGTCACCACCTGCAATGAGAGTCTCAATGGCACAGGGAAGTGAAGGCCAGAGGAGGCAGAAAGGAGAATAAAGCCACTCTTTGGATGAGCCATTTACAATGGACAATGGGTTTTTTTTTTCCTCACAAATAAATGTGAAATTTATGTAAACTCTATTAAATGTGGAAATTACAAACTTGTTTATTTATTTGGCTCAAAGTGGCAATAAAGACTCATTCCCTAGGGGGAGGGCAATTCTTTTTTTAAGTCTTGATTACATTAGCCTTTAGCAGAAGCCTATGAAAATGTGCATGCCCTGGATGTATTTTAATGCATCTAGATGAAAACTTTCTCTCTTTTAAATGTACTCATATTTTTATAAATGAATAAGTGTGGAGAATTAAAGAGAATGAGAACTTCTAAGCAGATTTACTTGAGAATAGATGTGTAGGCAACTGGGAGAGGGAAATGTTTCCCCTCCTAGACTAAGAACAGATTTTGGTAATGAAAAATATCTGTCAAAGGCAAGTATTTTAATAATTTCAATCAATTCCTTGAAAGAACAGTACCTGTTACTACAAAAATAGCCCTTTAAGATTTCCTGGTTCAGAAAAAATAACATCTCTAGGACAGTTGCACATGCTGTTGTGAAAATAGGTGTCTAATAAATATTTCTTATGTCAGTGGATCTTCTTCATTCCATTTCTTCACATTCTGACCAGCTTTCCTTGGCTGCTTCACTCCAGAAAAAGGCTTTCTGTGTGATTTGTATCTGTCAGTAAGATGAAGTAGTGTTGCTGTAACAAACGACACCAAACATCTTTGACTTCATATTCATGCTGCTTATCCATTGTCGACTATCAAGGAGGCTCTGCTCATCATTGTCCCTGGAGGATTTAGCAGATGGAGGCTCAATCTCAGCCTGTCCTTTTGTACTTTTGCTATCAGGGGAAATGCTGTACCACAGTGTGGTGGCTCTTAAGTCTTTTACCTGGAAGATGTGCTTAGAGCTGAGTTCAGTCCTATTGTGGTGTCTAGCAAAAGGAAAGTCAGAATAAATGGGAACAACCCTGATTACTACATTATGGCCATATGACAATAATGGTGTCTTGGTTGAATGTGTTTCTGGAGGACACTGAAGTGATTTCAGTGTATACAACTAGTATATATTTAAGAGCTACAGGTAGGTTACTGGTTTTTACTATTCTTAGGGGAAATAAAAGACACAAGAAATTAGAGATCTACTGGAAGTCATGGGATATATTAGCAGAAATTGTGGCACTTGGGCCAATTTCAGGAGGCTAAATTCGATTGGATAAATCTAAGAAAACTGAAGAATGAATTAAAGTTAGGAAAATCGTATTTGAATGCTTGTCTTGTCTCTCCCCTTGCGGACTTTGGGGAAGTTACTTCCGTGAGATTCTGTTGATTCCTCTGAAACATGAGATAACATTTTGCTCCTTGTAGGCTCGGACAGTAGGGGAAAGAAGAAACGTGATAAACAGTATTGCACAGCCCTCAGGTCCTGAGAAGCAGTTTCTGTCCACATCGCCCAATTCTTTGATGAGTGAAAGACAAACAGAGAAAATTCAAATGGGTTTATGAGGACAGATACCACCTCGGTTTTCTTAGGGCCACAGATAAAATCAGATCTTTAAGAAAGTGAATCTATTCATAAAGAGGCATAAATGTTCTGTTAGGTCAAAATTCAAAATGTGCCTAAGGTTGCATCTTAATTCCCACCTAGTGAAAACACAGTTTCCTGGCGTTCGTTTTAAATAAATGTCCCTTTGCTGCTGCTCTAACTGGCCCTACCTTTCCCTTCTTCCTCTTCCTCCAATGCTGAACTGGATTTATGTGCTAGCAAAGTCCCATGAAAATTGGGAAGGTCAAAGATGCCTTCGTTTGAGCAGTTTAAATAAAAGATAAACCATAATCTCTGCTCAGTGTCCCTTCCCTACTCCTTTATTCCACATTAAAAAAAAATTTTTTTTAGTAATATATAGGGGAGAAGAAACTTCGCCAACACAGACCTTTATGGCTGGAGCCAATCGGGCTGCTGGAGTAAACAGTCTGCTCCCTTGCTTACCATTCCATCACGCTCTCCAGGCCTGAGCGGCCTGCTGCTGCCCGCAATAGTTCTTGGTTGGCAGCAGGGAAGCCTGCCAACGTCCCATCAGGCTTGTTTCTTAAGCAAAGTTGTATAAGTTAACAGGTTTTATTGTTGGGGGTAATCTGGGGCTGTTCTTCAGGAGGAAGGGACGAGGCCCCCAGAGTGTTTGCCAGCAACAGCCCTTGGCTTCACTCATTCCCTCTTCTCATTAATTTGTGTGAGCTCAGCTCAGATAACAAACGGTGGGGCAGGGGGATCCTATTCAGCCAGGCCTGGCCCCCGTATGGCCTGTGAGCTAATTGCTCTAATTGAGTGGGAGGGACTGCTTTCCTCTGGATTCCTGTCCCTTCCCGGGGCCTTGTTTGGAGAGGAATGAATGGAGGCCACTTCAGCTCCTGCTGGCAACCCCACCGGCCAGCCTGGCCCTGGGTTCCACTCTGGAGATCCAGGTCCCACAACTCTTTTAGCTGTCCTTGTCCTTCTTTGTGTGGCCAGAGAGCGAGTGAGGTGTTCCGGCAGAGCCCACTTAGGGCTTTGCTCACTTGTGTTCTCTTGCCTTTTGGGTTGGGAACTACTCTGCTCTAATTGATATCTGGGAGACGGCATCAGAAATGTGCTAGCATGCCGCTCCGCTCCAGATCATTTACAACTAGCACAATATATTATCAATGCACTGCTCTTTAGGACCTGCTATATAATAGATATGTAATGAAGCATATGAAACATGGGCTTCATTTCCAAGGCCCGAACAGGGAACGTGATTTTGGGGAAGAAAAGGTATCCTGGGTGGGGGATAACGGGTGGGGGGGGGGTGGGGAGACAAGGAGAAGGTCTGTCTCTTTAAGCCTGACTCGGAGGAAAAGCAAAAGTCATCAACTCTGAAAGTAACAAATGAGAGCCCAGAGCTGTGGCGCTAATGTGCAAACTTGTTTCTGTCCTCTATGGCGCCATCATTTATTCAGGAGGTAGAAGCAGAAGACGGGGACTTGCATTTGCTTGATACTCAATTATACATTAGTGTACATCACTTGGCAATCTGTTCATATCAATTTAATTGGATTTTAATATTGCCTCTGATCTTGTTGTCCAATTAACAGTACTGGCTGGCAATAAAGCAGAACCACACACTATGTAACACCTTTGATCCCTGCCATATGGAGCTCTTCCATTGATTACCACATTTTCAAAAAATTTCACTCTCTCAATATGGGCTGTGATAAATGGGAGAAAAAGCACATCCCTGATGTGATAAAAATTTCACTTCAACTCGCAACTTCATTTATTTTGTTGACATTCGGCTCTGATTAAGAACAATAAAAAAATCATGCCCTGAATATCATATGCAAATACAACCCTGGGCATGAATCTAATCATGCCAGGGGAGCATTACCATGACTAGCCTGGCATCAGCTCAATTTTTTTTAAAGTGACAGCATACACTTCTGGGCTGGCTGTTCGGAGCAGTCGACACCACTATGTCATCTAATAAACATCTGATGTTTCCGTTCCCACCGAGGCATGGAGAAAGCTTTTGAATTTCTGCCTGTTATTAGGAGGCCCTGGTGTTCAGGTGCTGTCTGGCTCCAGCACTCTCTTTCCCCTTCTTCCTCTCCCCAGGGTCTGGAAGAGTCAGGCAGCTGGCAGCTAAGCTGAGTGAGGCTCCTGCGTGAACCTCGGGCTTCCTCCTCCTCTTGGGGCTGCCCTGAGGGCTGGGAAGGTGACGGACACTGGGAAGGGGGTGCAAAGGCACAGAAGGACCTGCCTGCTCTAGGAAGCTTCTGAGTGTGTGTGAGCTCCAGCTTCCTGTTTGCCTCTTGGAGTTATGCAAGCAATTAGGGCTTGATGCCCTGGAGACACTCCCAAATGACAGGATGAACCCCCACGGGAAACGGGCTTCTGTTGTGAAGGATTGCATCGATGTTCTAAAAAGCCCTTCCACAACTCAGAGGAATCGCTGATCCTTTTCACGCCGGGGCCAGGAGGTTGCCAGTGGTCAGAGCTGGGAGACCCCAGCGAGGCCCCTTTAGAGGCTCTATTCTCACACCCTTTCCTACTCCGTGGGACAGATCCCTCAGCCAGCTCTGCGGCTCTTCTGGGTTTACTCAACCAGGGCTGGGAAGTTGGACTCTGAGCTCCAGAGCAGGGTCAGCTGCCCCCCCGATGGTGACCTGGAAGACAGGTTGACAGAATGGCCTTGGCCAGTAGCAGATGGGTCCCCTGGGAAGTGGAGACTCACCTGGAGTCCAGGCAACTTTGGAATGTGAGAGGAAGCTAAGGCTGCCGATTGCACATGGCGTAAATTATTTCTTGACCATTAGCAGTGTTTCTGCCTCATAACTGCTCTTCAGGCATATTAAATCAGTGAGAAGGAAGAGCATGCTAGGACATCTGGGGCTGCCAGATAGTTCCGTTAATTTCTATTCCCTTGAACCTGGAGGTGTTAATTTGGAAGCACAACAGAAGAGTCTGAAGAATGCTAATACGTCATTTGAATGATTAATGCAATCAGAGGGATTGGGGGACCTCTGTTTACTTTTTAATTCTGACATGGCACAGCAAGGAGGAGAGTGGCTAATTTTCCAAAGTTAAGGGCGAGTTGGTCTCCTCTTAGTCACGTGGTCTAGACAGGGCTTTGGGGAGCTCAAGTGGCTCAGGAGAGCTCTACTGGGTGACAGGGGCCAGCACTGCTCCTGTAATGGCCACAACCAGGCAAACTAGTGAAACCGTTTTGTGATCCGATGAGCCCTGTCCTCTTGGGTGAGGAAGCTCCCAGAAGCTGCTGGGAGCTGCAAACAAGGGAGAAAAAAATGTAAGAAAGAAAGCAAAAGAAAGAGTACAGAAAAACATAGCTGAAAATAGGTGATAGCCTTATAATATACGTGTATTTTTATCTGACATTTCCAAATTGAGTGGCTTTCTTTAAAAGAAGGAAAACATTTCCAAATTTACTTAAATGGAAACTTAATAGGGAAAGCTTAGGACAGAACAACTATTTAAAAACATATTGTGAGGAGAGACAAAAAGAAAGACATTTAATACTTAGCAGTCTGAGGACATTTTAAAGAAGTCTCAAATCTTTTTATTGCACTGCCTCTGATTAGAGGCGGCTTATGACTGCGATAACAGGAAATTTCAAAGGGCACTTTCCCCCACCAGCCAGCCACCTTAGTATCGCCTTTTTAAAACAAAGGAGGTATTGTGAGAGTGAAAGGGATTTGGCCCCAAGCACTAAACAAATTCTAGGGAGCAGAAAAAACCCTGTAATTATGTTAATAGTAAATTAATGTTTTTGTGATTTACCCGTATAACCTCAGAATAGGTGTTGTTCAAAGGTACCTAATGGAAGTGTTCAGCAGACACACTGAAGAAGGGATGAAGTCAAAATGTTTGGTTCCTCATAAAATCTTGTGTTTAATCTACACAGGGAGCATTCCAATGCCAGAAAGACATGTCTTCCTGAGGTGCCATCCGGATGAGGCTCAGGGAAGCTGGGACAGATGAGGGCCATGCTTCCTTTCCCAGGTGCCTGTGTTTTGAGGTTTCCTTGTCTGTAAAAGGACAGGGCCAAGCTGTCTGGATGCTCTAGTCCTCATCTCTGCTGCTTTTCACTTTCTCAGTCTTGGCTTTCTTGGATTTTATGACCTGTTGGTTTTCCTCTGGGGTGATCCATGAGGTCTCAGTTCAGATAGTGTCTTGAGTTGAGCAGACCTTAATTTTGATTTCCACAGAACAGTCTCTCAGGACATATGAAGTTCTTTGCTCAAATCCAGCAAATTCTAGCCTACAGATTAAATAAACAGCAACTGAGGAATTGTGTACACTCACTCTTCCATATCCACAGGTTAAACCAACTGTGGATGGAAAGTATTTGGAGGAAAATTATGTTTGTAGTGAATGGGGAGAGGTTTTCTTCCTGTCATTATTTCTTAAAGTATAACAATCATTTATAGAGCATTTACATTGTATTAGTAGTATAAGTAATCTAGAGATGATTTAAACAGGAGCATGTGTGTAATTTGCATGTATTATATGCAAATACTATGCTATTTTATACAAGATATTTGAGCATTTGTGGACTGGTGGTGAGGGTCTTAAATCTGAGGAAAGTGAGAGATAATTTTACACCAAGGACTGTGCTAGACCTTTTGTGTAAAACAGGACTTTTCCAAGTTAATTCTCAGAACAATGGAAGCAGAAGATGAAGAAATTGATGTTAAAGAAGTAACTTGCCTATATCTAGCTGGAAGAAGCCAAATTTTCTGACATATTTTGGTTTCTTTTTAGCCACGTAAGAGTTGTTCTGGGCACAGTTTTGAAGTGGACAGTTGGCATTATAGGCTCTCTGTGTTCAGTTTTTCTCAGTCTCCTTTTTAAGGACCCATTTTTTTAAAGCTTGCTTTACACTTTCATCAAAACTTATTCTCAAAAGAAAGATATAGTATCAGTCAAATATTTTTTAGTATGAATTTAAAGCCAAGCCTGAATCTGTGCTTGGTCCTTTTTTTTAAATATAACTTTTCTTGATTAATTCTCAAGGGGTTTTGGTATTTAAAATTTTATAGCTAATAATGGAATAAAATATTTGACCTCCCTTTTAAAGTGGCAGAGGCATTAACGAGTAGGAGCAATTAGGACAGATTTGCCTTAATCTTTCAAGTAAAGTAAATGTTGGCTTTTGCTGCTGTACAGCAGCTAGAAGCGCTGCATAAAACAGCATTCTGATAAGCCTTATTAAGCGTGATGGAAACTGTTATGAGTAAGGCAACCAAACAGGAATGAGGAAGCTTGGGTTTTAATCTCATGTAACTAAAATTGTGTTTTAAGGGATACAAGACTGGACAAGGAAGGGATTGGATCATAGCAGTACTCTTTTTACCTCTTCATCTACAAAAATCCTTGTTTACTATTCTTGAGGAGGCTTTCTTAGATCAAACCTAGGTACTGTTTGGGGCTCTGCTTCTGCTGAGCCTCCAAGTAGCCACTATTATCCCATAATTGCAGTGGGCAGTTGTCATGGTTTTCTTTTTTTGAGACAGGGTCTCGCTTTGTAGTTCAGGCTGGCCCTCAGCTCACTGTGTAGCCCAGGCCAGTCTTGAACTCAGCAATCCTCCTGCCTCTGCCTCCCGAGTGCTGGGATTACAGGAGTGAGCCACCACGCCTGGCACTGTGGTATGTGGTATTGATTGCTGGTGGGCATGAGTCACCACGCCCAGCATTGTATGTGATTACTGGGATTGAACTCAGGACCTTGCACTTGCGAGGCAGGTGCGGAACCACTGAGCTAAATCTCCGGCCCCAGTTGTTATGGTTTATGTCTGGATGTCCTTCCAGAGCCTCATGCAGTCATAGGTGTCTTTTTTTTTTTTTTTTCATAGGTGGTTGGATCTAGAGTGTGTTGTGCTGGAATTGATGGATTTTGCAATGCTAGGCTCAAGGGCACTGGGATTAAGGGTGTGAGTGCTACTGAGCCCTAAGTAGCCTGGGTAAGATAAAAGGGGCAGAAAGATGCTGTTAAAGTCCTTTATTGTTTTGCTACCTTCTGCTGTACCACCCTGCCTTGGAACCAACCCATTATGGGTTGAAACCTTTACAAACTGTGAGCTAAATAAACCTTTCCTCCTTTAACTTTGAGCATTGGGTATTTTGTTCCAGCGATGTGAAAAGAAACTAACACAGCAGTTAATGTGGAATTTATTGATACTCAAGGCTATATGGTACCCAATGTTTGTTCACATTAGGATGTTACAGATCCCAGTTTCCCAAACTTGTCTGTACATAAGCACGGAACTTTATAAATATGTGTACTCGATCAAATTCCCATGGAGTGAGGCTTTGGAATCCATCTCTTTCTAAAGCTGCTTCAGCAGTTGTGATGTAGCCAATCTGCGAGTTAGCAATTTGGGCACTGCCACTTCAGATTATGTGATTCTGGGTTTTGTTGATTCAGCAGTGAGAACTTATAGGCTGAAATCTCTGACATTTCTGGAGAAGCTTCATGAATTGGCTAAAACTTTATGGTGACTTTCTACTTTTAGTTTCTGCTGTTTCATCCTACTTTTGAAGAGTACTATGGAATATTGCCTCCTACTGTGCTCAGAAAGCCCCATTCTGATTGGTTTCAACTATTGGCACGGGAGCTTATCAGTTAGGTCACCTTGAATAAATAATTTAATATAGACAATTAACTTAATCTTATTTTCTATAAAACCAAATCCCGAACATGTACCCTATAAGAATTGTTGAAAGTCCAAGCTATTATTTCTATTTGTTTTTATGTATGATAGTTACTGAGCACCAGATGGTACAAAACAAGTAGAGCCGGGTGTGGTGGCTCATGCCTGTAATCCCAGTACTCGGGAGGCAGAGGCAGGAAGATTGCTGAGTTCAAGGCTTGGCTGGCCTACATGGTGAGCTCAGGGCCAGCCTGAACTATAAAGCGAGACCCTGTCTCAAAAAAACAAAAACAAAAACAAAAACAAAAAAACAAGTAGAGAGGTAAGATGAAAAAATAGAGTCATGTTTTCTGAAAGTCATCTAAATTAGATGCTCACAATTCCTATGTTTACCTTTGGAAACATGTGATATATAGACAATTGAAAGAAAAGTCACAAAACATTATCCTTACTGCATGTAATACAGTTTGAAATGACCATCCAACCCATCCCAGTCCAGCCCATTGCATTCCATTCCTGTGACCTCCGTGTTAGTTTCATAGGCCACTAATAGGTCGTTAACTGCAGTCAGCCACTCAATTCAGAAGTTCCTCTACTGACACCCTTCAACACATGTACACAATACTTGCTCATATGTTCCTAGATCTTTTTTAAACAGGACAAATATCTCTCAATTCCCTCATAAGTATTAATTGAAAATTGATGATTAACGAAGCAACTTACTGCATCTATGTTGTGCTTTTATCCAAAAGCCTGTATGATGATCATTTGGAATGGTTATTGGGTTGCTTGTTGCCTGTCCAAGGGAATCTGACACTGCTTTCTGTTCTAAACCATGCAGTCTTCATTTCCATCAAAATTCAGTTGTCTCAAGACCCAGAGTTGATAGATAAGCTAATGGTGGTTGAAAGGTTCTTGGCTGACAATGGCAGAGTTTTCCTTGTATTTTTTTTTAATTTTTAATTTTTATATTATTACATTGTTGTAGTATGTAAATATTTATATTCCTTTCAGGGAATTTATATATGTGTGTAACTCATATTAATTGTTCTTTTTTCATCTCTTTCCTCTTCCCTCCCCTTCCCTTTATCTCTAGATCCCCTTCCCATTTGAGAAAGACCTAGCTTCCTACTTCCTATGATCTAACATTGATTTTGCTCTTTATTTATATTCTGGGTTTCTCATGTAAAAGAAATCATACAATATTTAAATTTGTGTGTCTGATTATGTTCTCAAGGTGGATCAATTTTCCTACAGATGACTCAAGTTTCTTCTTCTCCATCAACTTTGGAGGACATTTTTGTAGGATATTTCTGCCTGAGTTGGAAATTTCCTTCTTTCAGAGCTTGAAACATTTCACTCTAAGCTCTCCTGGCTTTTAAAGTTTGTGGTGAAAAGTTTGTTGTGACTGTAATGGATTTGCATTTACAAATGGCTCATTGCTTATCTCTTAACAGTTTTTTTTTTTTTTTTTGAGACCATGTGTCGCTTTGTAGTTCAGGCTGGCCCTGAGCTCACTATGTAGCCCAGGCAAACCTCGAACTCAGAAATCCTCCTGCCTCTGCCTCCCAAATGCCAGGATTAGAAGTGTTAGCCACCACACCCAGCACTGTGGTGTGTGATACTGATTGCTGGTGGGTGTGAGTCATCACACCCAGTATTGTTGTATGTGTTACCAGAGACTGAACCAGGGACCTTGCGCTTGCTAGGCAGGTGCCGGAACCACTGAGCTAAATCTCTGGGCCTCTCTTAACAGTTTTAAAAATTCTATTCTTGTGTTGGACCCCTAGGATTTTGACTTTGATGTGCTGTGGGGAGTTTAATTTTCAATTCATGGCTATTTGGGGTTCTGTAGGGCTCAGACCTGTACGTTAAATTTTTTCCCTCATTTGGAAAGTTTTATGCTATTATTTCAGTAAACAAGATTTTTTATTTCACTTATGCCAGTTAATTCACTAATTCCAGTTAATCTTAGATTAGTCTTCTTTGCATCACTTAACAGCTGTTGGATCCAACTCATTTTTAATGTTCTCCTGTTGTTTTTTAAGGTGTCATGGATTAATTGATCACTGACCATAACCTTATCTTCTGGTTCTGATATTCTGTCCTTGGTCATTTCTGCTGTCTGTTCATCTGACAGCATTTTTTAATCTTCTGAATTTCTATTTGGTAGTTTTTTTTAATGAGCTCTAATTATTTTCTCTGTGGGTCATTCATATTTTGTTTTGTTTTGTTTAGCTTCTTACTAGTGTTGGCTCTAGGCTCAATGATCATTTTATTATGCCCATTGCCTATTTAGTTCTATCTTCTAAGAGCTCTGTTTGTTATCATCTCTTGTCCTTTCAAATTATTTGACAGTGGTTGGCTTTTGTTTTCCTCCCTTTTGA
>PVIC010056908.1:0-10810 GCA_004025085.1 Thryonomys swinderianus
TACTAATCTTAAGTTTTCTCTTACGTGTATGCTACATATTCCTGTCTGTGAGTCTCCAGTCCACTGCAATAAGAATGAAAGGAGCATGCAAGTGAGGACCAAGCCCCAGCTCCGCACGGAGGGCACATGAGTTCTGTTGAAACACAGAGGCATTAGATAAATACTTGGAATACAAACATTTCTAAACCTGGTCCCAAGTAAAAAAAGGTTTTCATGAGGTGACAGTGGCATTTAAACATTCATTTGACTATTATTTTAATTCTCTTTGTGAAACCATTGCAAGATTGCATGTTGGAAAATAGCTATTTTTGAAGAACTGCTTATTCTACTTTGAATTTTTGAAAATTGATGGGATTAAAATATTTTTAATGCATAAAACTATCTTAACTGTAATTATATTTTTATTTGCTTTGTTATAATAGCATGCATATCAAATATAAAATGCATTTATGAAAACTTTGTAAAATAAAAATTTTTCATTTCTCAAAGTTGCTTATAATCACTATTTTACATACCAATATAACATAATTCCTCCATGGGAATATATTTGGTAGCCAACAGCTGTGGTTCTCATGCTACCAGAGTATGAGGCTGCGTTACCAACCGGCACCCTTCGTGTCTCCTGCATCCTCTGCGAGTGTTCCCAGCGCCAGGGTCTCATCACGCATCCTGTGGCGCTCATTTGCTCAGGCTTCTGCTGGATCTCTTCCTACCATCAAATATGTCCTGGATTCGAATAATTTTTATACTTTTAAAGGAACAGATAACTTCAATGACATCATCGTAGCTACTATAACATCTGCTTGCCTCTGGTCATATACATAGTATTGGCTACATTTTGCTAAAATAGTGGGTTCTGTTATATCTAAGTTAATGCAGATTCTGCCTTCTCCACGTGGGGTGTTACACTCAGTGAGTCTCTAAGTATTAGTGTGATCTGCACCACCGACATCTCTTATCTGAAGAGCGTAGTGCTTACTTAAATAGTCTTTGTGCTCTTAGTCCAGCTTCCTCAAATTTCACCATCCATGTTTCACTCAGGCAATCCATCCAATTGAAAATCTGCTCACACCACTTTCCTGTTTACTATCCCTTCGATAACTTCCCATAGTTAGTAGGATAAAGGTGAGACTCCCTGCTTCTGCACACAAGGACTAGTATCTCTTCTCCTTGCAGCCATGGCTGTAATCGTGGTACTTACTTTTGCAGTGATCTAAAACACCATGCAAGAATGCCTGCTTTCTGTTCTTCATAGTTATGTTTTGATGATTCATTATATAGTAAATGTTTCTAGGAATATATTTTGAATTTAAAATATTTGGAGTGATTTTATTATGGAAATACTGTGAATATATATGTGCTTATATTCACATACAATATGGGATCTTACAGAAACCTCTCTGTGCTTTGAGTAATTTCATTTCTACAAGACTGCATTTTCAATTATGTGAAATGCCATTTTTTTTTTTTTTGAGACAGGGTCTCGCTTTGTAGTTCAGGCTGGCTCTGAGCTCACTATGTAGCCTAGGCAAGTCTCGAACTCAGCAATCCTCCTGTCTCTGCCTCCTGAGTGCTGGGATTACAGGCGTGAGCTACCACGGCCAGCACTGTGGTATGTGGTATTGATTGTTGGTGGGCATGAGTCTCTACGCCCAGCATTGTGTGTGGTTACCGGGGATCGAACTCAGGACCTTGCACTTGTGAGGCAGGCGCCAGAACCACTGAGCCAACCCTCTGGCCCTGAAATGCCATTTTTTTAAAAAAAAGATGGCTACGGGGCCAAACTTTTAGCTCAATGGTTCCAGAGCCTGCCTCATAAGCACAAAGTCCCAAATTCGATCCCTAGTATCACACACCACAGTGCCAGGCGTGGTGGCTCACTCATGTCTGTCACCCCAGCACTCAGGAGGCAGAGGCAGGAGGATTGCTGAGTTCAAGGCTTGCCTGGGCTCCATAGTGAGCTCAGGGACAGTCTGAACTACAAAGCGAGATCCTGTCTTAAAAAAAAAAAAAGATGGCTAATGTTATGTGGGTCCTCGTGGGTGTATGGAAAGAAAAGGGGGAGTCTCCATGAACCTTCCTTCTAGCTTGACCTCTAGAGTCTCCAGGTGTCCAGGAGGCTGGCACAGGCTAAGGTACTCTGCTTGTCCTCAAGAAGAGATCTCCGGGAGCCCGGGATCGTGGAAAGCTTGGTTAGATTCTCAAGTATCATATCCTCCCAGTAAACTGGTGTGAAATCGATCCCATTGCTCCTCCAGCTCCCTGTATGCTGTGTTGAGATCTGAGGCCTTTCTCAGGGCAGACACGAAGAACAGTGGAGGAATCAGCTGGGGCTCTTGGGCCTAGTGGGTTAAAAAGGAAATCAAATGTAAAGCAACCTGCTCAGCAAAAAAATATACCACCTTTTTTTTTTTTTTTTTGAGACAGGGTCTCGCTTTGTAGTTCAGGCTGGCTCTGAGCTCACTATGTAGCTCAGGCAAGCCTCAAACTCAGCAATCCTCCTGTCTCTGCCTCCCAAGTGCTGGGATTACAGACGTGAGATACCACGCCTGGCAAAAATACCACCTATTTGGGCTGGAGGGTTAGCTCAGTGGTTCTGGTGCCTGCCTCGCAAGCGCAAGGTCCTGAGTTCGATCCCCCGTAACCACACACAATGCTGGGTGTGGAGACTCACGCCCACCAGCCATCAATACCACATACCACAGTGCTGGGCGTGGTGGCTCACGCCTGTCATCCCAGCACTCGGGAGGCAGAGACAGGACTGTTGAGTTAGAGGCTTGCCTGCACTACATAGTGAGCTCAGAGCCAGCCTGAACTACAAAGCTAGACCCTGTCTCAAAACAAAACAAAACAAAAAACAAAAAAACACCTATTTGGCTCCAGCGCTGGGCGTTCTGGGGCGGGGCCGCCTCTAGGGGGCGGGCTCGCTGCCCTGCTCCTCTGTCTTCCCAGAAACCCCTGCGCGGCCTCGCTCTGGTGAAAAGGCGGGAGCGCAGTCCCAGGCGCCAGGCTTGTGTCGTGCCTCTCGCCTTCGAGGCCGTCGGTGCCTCAGGAAGGCGACGGGACAGGCTGTGGAGGGCCCGGAGGCTCTCGGGGCGCGGCGTGGCATGGCGTGGTGGCCACTCCGGGTCTATTCTCGCAAGAAGCGGGCGGGCGGGGGGCTCGAGCTGACGCCGACTCTGGACCGAGGCCCGGCGGGCAGGAGCGAGGCCCCGCCAGGTCGGCCCGGGCTTCCCGCCCGGCTTCGCGGGTGGGCGGCAGGCGGTGGCGGCGGCGGGCCTCGAGATGCCCGGGGCTGGGGGGTGGGCCACCGGCCTCTGCGCTCTGACGTGCCGCCCGTTCACAGGCCCGAGGGGGAAGGTCACGGAGCGCGGCCTGGGCCTGCCGAGGATTGCGGAGAGGGCGGAGTGGGGCCGGCCCGGCGGGGGCGGCCCTGAGCAGCTGAGGTGCGTGGCCCGAATTCGCGGCCCAGGCCTCTTGGCCTAGTTCCCGGAAAACTCCAATTTCCACTTTCTACTTGTAGCTTCAGCAAAGAAAATCTCGTTCTTCTTAGGACAGAGACCTACCAATTTATTTCAAATTTTACAAAACCAAAAAGCTAGGGATCGAACCTAAGGCTTTCACACCTTCCAACAGGATCTTAAGCCACTAAACCGCCAAGGTTGGGCACCAACTTGAGAGCCTTCTGCCTCAGCCTCCCAGAATACTGGAGTTACATACATGCATCCCTGTGTTTGGTGAAGTGTTTTTTTTTTAATTAAAAATACTTATATGGAGAGGTTGAGGGCGTAGGTCAGTGCTTAATTAAAAAAGGATTTACATGAGGGAAGGGTTGCCTAAATTCATAGTGTAATTTGGGTATCAGTGCAGGCCATCTAAATGTTATTTCTTCCTGAATCCTTGATAATTTCATACAGAATAGAAATGTGGAGAGTCAAGTCCAGGTGACACAAACTAACTGTTGTTTGTTTGTTAGCACTCAGTTAAAAGATACAGGAGAGAAAAATCTACAAGAAAGTAGCACTCGTGAAGAGACTCAGAATGAGATTGCTCCATTGAATGTATGTATATTTCTGTCCTTGGTTACTTGCAGAGATGTACAGTAGCTGATGTGATTTTAGATGAAAAAATAAAATGGTCTTTGTTCAGTAGAAACTACATCGCTATCTCGTATTTTTGTAGCTATTGACATGTCCTTCAGAAGACCTTGGATTCTAACATGCAGATACATAGCTGTGCATTTTTACTTTTTTCTTTGAAAAATGGGAGAAGTGTATGTTACTGATTTTTTAACATATTTAAAAACTTAAACTGTATGTATGTTTTGATAGCACTTTAACATTTTAAAGCCATTTTCACTTTTTTTCTTTTTTTTGGTGGTACCTGGGATGGAACTCGGTCCCTTATGCTTCCACAGTAGGTGCGGTACCACTAGAGCTAAATCCCCTTCTCTCATGTTCACAATTTTTTTTTTTTTTTTGAGACAGGGTCTCGCTTTGTAGTTCAGGCTGGCTCTGAGCTCACTATGTAGTCCAGGCAAGCCTCGAATTTAGCAATCCTCCTGTCCCTGCCTACCGAGTGCTGGGATTACAGGCGTGATCCACCACGTCCGGCACTGTGGTATGTGGTTTTGATTGCTGGTGGGTGTGAGTTACCACGCCCAGCATTGTATGTGGTCACCAGGATCGAACTCAGGACCTTGCACTTGCGAGGCAGGCGCCGGAACCACTGAGCTAACCCTCCGGCCCTCATGTTCACATTTTAAAATTCAATTTAACCATTAAAAACATGATTCATTACTAAATATTCAGTATATTAGAGTATTTAAACATTCATTAGAAAATATAACTTCTTGATGTATTTAATATGAATTCTGTGTGCTGTTTTACAGCTGTAAAGTGGTGACTTGGGGTAACTCATTTTAAAAAAGTGTGACCTGTGACATTAACATTAATCTTTTTTTTTTTTTTTTTTTGAGACAGGGTCTTGCTTTGTAGTTCAGGCTGGTCCTGAGCTCACTATGTAGCCCAAGGTAGCCTAGAACTCACAGTAATCCTCCTGCCTCTGCCTCCTGAGTTCTGGGATAAAGGCCTGAATCACCATGCCCAGCACTGTGGTGTGTGGTTACTGGGATCACTCTAGACCTTGTGCTTGCGAGGCAGACACTGGAACCACTGAGCTAAATCCCTGGCCCCAACATTGATCTTTTTTTTTTTTTGAGACAGGGTCTCACTTTGTAGTTCAGGCTGGTCCTGAGCTCACTATGTAGGGTAACCTTGAACTCACAGCAATCCTTCTGCCTCTGCCTCCCAAGTGCTGGGATGACAGGCTTGAGCCACCATGGCTGCCATTGTGGTGTGTGGTACTGATTGTGGTAGATGTGAGCCACCACACCTGGTGGTGTTGTATATGATCACCTGGGATCAAACCACAGACTTTATGTTTGCTAGACAGGAGCTGGAAACAATGAGCTAAATCTCTCCCCCTCAGTATTCTTCATGTTCAAGTTTTAGAGTTCTGGCTTACAGATTCTTACATGTTTTTGATGGCTGCCATTTTCAACATAAGACATTTTTTAAAAGGCTTTTTCCCTCTTTTTTTTTTTTTTTGAGACAGGGTCTCGCTTTGTAGTTCAGGCTGGCACTGAGCTCACTATGTAGCCCAGGCAAGCCTCGAACTCAGCAATCCTCCTGTCTCTGCCTCCCGAGTACTGGGATTACAGGTGTGAGCCACCACGCCCGGCACTGTGGTATGTGGTATTGATTGCTGGTGGGCATGAGTCTCCACGCCCAGCATTGTATGTGGATTCCAGGGATGAACTCAGGACCTTGCGCTTGAGAGGCAAGTGCCGGAACCACTGAGTTAACCCTCTGGCCCTTCATCCCATATTTTAACAGTACATGGTGAAGTGTTCCTTGTAGATTGGTTCTACTATACAAAATATCATTTTAAAAGTTTATTCTTGCCAGGCGTGGTGGCTCATGTACGAAACATCTGCCTATATATATATTTCCATATGTGTCTGTTTCTTTCAGTTTTAGTATTTTAGACTTATCTATCAATCTTTTTTTTTTTTTTTTGAGACAGGGTCTTGCTTTGTAGTTCAGGCTGGCCCTGAGCTCACTATGTAGCCCAGGCAAGCCTCAAACTCAGCAATCCTCCTGTCTCTGCCTCCCAAGTGCTGGGATTACAGGCGTGAGCCACCCATGGCAGCTTCATCTTTTACTTACTACTTTGTCTCACACCACTGAGTTAGCTAGTAATAATGTACTGCTAATTCCCAGAACATGTTCATAGTATTGTTTTAATTATTTTTGGACTCACTATTAAATAATAAGTTCCATCTATGATCATTTAGCTAAAAGCATCCATTATGGGTATGAAACTGATATACAAAGATGACATGTTTTTCATTCTCCAAATAACCAGTATGACTTGAAAATATTCAATTTTATAATTTTTGTTCTTTTTTATTCCACATAGGAGTCTGTGACTGATGACTGCCAGGATGAGAGTAGTTCATCAAATAGGGAACTAGTATCAGGTAAGTCCATCAGTTTGAACTCCCTTGGCTTTCTCTTTCCTCCAAATATAACTGTCCATATGTATCTCTCTACAGTTTTTCATTTCAGTGAAAGAGGTGTCTTTACCCTAGTCCATTGTGAATTCTTCTGACCATACTCTAGACCTCATCCTCAAAACCTATAAGCATACACTAATAAATGTGAAATTATAATTACAGTGAGTGTTATAGAAGAAAGATTGACTTGAGTACAATGAATTGAATTTAGCTAGAGAGATTAAGAAATATTTCCATGAGCAAATGGCAATTGATTTGAGATCTGAAAGAATATAAAAAGGAGTGCTATGCAACTATAAAGAAAGAGAAACTTGAGACATTTATAGGTAAATGGATGCACCTTGAGACCATAGTTTTAAGTGAAATAAATAGGACACTCATTTGTTAATACCATGTCATTTCTCTAGTGTGAAAAACTAAGGATGTAAATGAGATCCAAAATGTATAATAAGGATTGTGAAATAGGAAGAAAATATTCAGAGGGGAAGGGAAACTGGGGAGGGGCAGGGAAAAGCAAAGAAGGGAAAGAAGTAAATTGATGTTAAAAAAAGAAATGGAAACAAAGCTTATATATATAGAAGGTAGAGGGGTTGAAGGGAGGGCAGGGGAATGGGAAAAAATAAAAAAGATATATTATGTACAGGTACAAAATCTCAGTGATGACTGTGATCATAAAGTATACCTGAAATGTACCAATAAACTTAATAAAGAAAAAAAAAGAAATTATGCAAAACGAGGAGCAGGGAGAAATCCAGGCAGGGGAACAGTATATGCAGACTTAACCACAGGAATAGTAATTACATGTTCAGTGAAAGACAGCCAGTGACTGCAGTACAGATAGTAGGAGGAAATGTGACTAATGACAGAATAAGCTTAGACAGCCAGTAGAAGCTTTGCATAACCTTGTAGTCCATGTCAAAGATACTGATACTTATCCTTAGAGGAGAAGGAAGTTATGAAAGTCTTTCAAATAGGAACTGATATGATCACTGTAGCTGCAAGTTATAAATATCTTTAAGATGGCAAACACTGTCAACAGGAAGAGGGTAGAGGGTTAATGAGAGGAATTTTTGAGCCATCCACATATTGGTACAATTGAAGTTATTTTTGAAAACATGAAAGATCACTATGAGCACAGTAGAAATACAGAGGATTAAAAAGTAGATGAGATTGAATTGATGAGTACATATCAAAAGCAGAGGTAAGAATATAACCATAGATATGCCAAACTCTTGGTCCAAAAACTATTATGATTTAATTTGAGAGGCTAAAGGCTAGGTTTTTTTTTCTTTTTTTTTTTTTTTCTTTTTGAGACAGGGTCTCGCTTTGTAGTTCAGGCTGGCCCTGAGCTCACTATGGTGCCCAGGCAAGCCGCCGCGAACTCAGCAATCCTCCTGTCTCTGCCTCCCGAGTGCTGGGATGACAGGCGTGAGCCACCACACCCGGCATTGTGGTATGTGGTGTTGATTGTTGGTGGGCCTGTCTCCACACCCAGCATTATATGTGGTTACCAGGGATCGAACTCAGGTCCTTGCGCTTGCGAGGCAGGCACGGGAACCACTGAGCAGGTCCTTGCGCTTGCGAGGCAGGCGCCAGAACCACTGAGCTAACCCTCCGGCCTAAGGCTAGGTTTTTAAAGAAGGTACAAACCAGGCCCGGAGGGTTAGCTCAGTGGTTCCGGCTCCTGCCTCGCAAGCACAAGGACCTGAGTTCGATCCCGGGTAACCACATATAATGCTGGGCGTGGAGACACGCCCACCAACAATCAACACCGCATACCACAGTGCCGGGCGTGGTGGCTCACGCCTGTCATCCCAGAACTCGGGAGGCAGAGTCAGGAGGATTGCTGAGTTCGCAGCGGCTTGCCTGGGCACCACAGTGAGCTCAGGGCCAGCCTGAACTACAAAGTGAGACCCTGTCTCCAAAAAGAAAAAAAAAAAAAAAGAAGGTACAAACCAAGAAACAAACTGACTCAGATTGTAGTTCAGGAATTAGAGGCATAACTTATTCCTGAAGAAATAGGTCATAGTGTTGAAAATGGGGCTTTTGGGAATCCTTACAAGTGACAGTTAAGTGCTTTGATCCATCTTCGTAGTAAGGCACCCGCCCTTCTGCCCACCCCAGTATTGCAAGGACATTGAAGTAAAGAGCCGGACTCAGAGATGCTGCATAGTACTCAAGGCAGGGGTACTATGCTGAAAACTACCACTGACAAGGGAGGGAAAGGAATTAATTAGAAGTCTGTGTACTTATGGTGGACATTTTGTCCCTCTCAGGCATGTATATGCCAAGGAGATTGCAAGATTGTTCTTTTGGAAACTTCTCTAACAGGAAGACCTATATTGTGGCAGTAATAGCTGGTTCCCTAAGTACCCTTCACTAAGCCCAATTCTACTTAGGCCCCATTTATGATGCCATTTTATTGCCTAATTTTTATCATTAAAGAGTCACCAGGTATTTGAAGTAAAACAAAATTAAAAATTTAAAATAAAAAATAGATTCTAAGTAAAAAGAAACTTGCAAGACATAGACAATGAAAAATGTAATTTAATGAATATACTTAAGGATTTGTTTCCATGAAACAAAAGCAGGCTATTATAAAACAAAAAGTAGTCAGAGAATAGAAGAAATTTTAAAAAATCAAACTCTAAAAAATAAAACATGGCATAGAATTAATTGATAAATTTAAGGGAACAATCTAGACAATTGAACAGACATCAAAGAGAAGGCAAAAATAGCACCAGTGATGGCACAATTACATGGATATATATAAAAAGCATTGAATTTACCATAAGGTTAAATGGCATCTGAATTATGTCTAAATAAAACTGTTATTTTAAAAATAATAAGGTGAGGGGCTGGAGATTTAGCTCAGTGGTTCCAGTGCCTGCCTAGTAAGCACAAGGTCCCTGGTTTGATTCCTGGTAACCACATACAACAATACTGGGCATGGTGACTCACACCCACCAGCAATCAGTGCCACATACCACAGAGCCCTGCATGGTGGTTCATGGCTATAATCCCAACACTCAGGAGGCAGAGGCGGGAGGATTGCTGAGTTCGAGGCTTGCCTGGGCTACATAGTGAGCTCAGGGCTAGCATGGACTACAAAGTGAGACCTTGTCTTAAAAAAACAAAACAAAAAGAATAATAAGGTGAAACAAAGGAGAGTCCAAGAGTTCTAACATCTGAAAAATAGTAGCACCCAACATTGTAGAATAAATACAAAGGACATTATTAAACACATGAAACTAGAAATGTTTTTAGAATTTAAAATAGTCACAAGTGTCTGTATTAAAAAGTCTTTTGGATTCTGCACAGTGAGAATGGACATGTGGAGAGACAAGTTAAGATGCTGTAAACTGCTCATGCCATCTGCATACATGAAAAAGACCCACACTTAGGTACAACATTGCAAAACTTGAAAATCATCCCAGAAAAGAGAAAAATCCTACAGAGAAGAAAAACATCAGCTGCAAATAAGCAATCAGGAAAATGATGATGTTGAGCAGGGCCCATGATTGAAATTCCATCACTCTGGAAGGCTGAGGCAGGAGAATCAGAATTTTAAGTTCAAGTACTACCTGAGCAATTTAGCATGACCCTGTCTCAAACAATAAAAAGGGATGGACATGTAGCTCAGCAATAGAGCAGCCTTGAAAAAAATTATGTAAAACATAGGATTGCTGTCTGAAAAACAACTCTAAAAGGAAGCTAGAACATGGTGGGAAAAGTATTCAAAATTCTGAAGAAAATTGATTTTACAGAGGCAGGGCAGGCCCCTACCCCTAAAAACTCTGGTTTGGATTTCAAGACTGCCAATGTCATTTACACACCAAGATAGTATGGAAAGCTTTATTATTGATTCAGTGAGGCTTCCGGGAGAGGGATGACTCCTATGCAACCCCGAAAATGTGTGAGAAGGCAGGGAAGGAGACTGGCCTGGGGTTCTCCTGGGTGTTAGCTAGTAGGACTGAAATTCTGTTTCCCTGTTTTGCTTTGGATTTAGAACCATTACCAAAGGAAGGAGCACTGTGGCTTTTTGGCCAGCTGTTAGGCAGAAGGTCAATAGGGCAAGGTGACATTTAAAAGCTGTCATATACCCCAAAATGGAATCAATTTTTCTTTTCTTTTCTTTCTTTCTTTCTTTCTTTCTTTCTTTCTTTCTTTCTTTCTTTCTTTCTTTCTTTCTTTCTTTCTTTCTTTCTTTCTTTCTTTCTTTCTTTCTTT
>PVIC010056909.1:0-10806 GCA_004025085.1 Thryonomys swinderianus
AGGGAGGGGAGGGAGGGAGGGAGGAAGGGAGGTTAGCCCTTAGGTCAATCATGCTAGACTCCAGGATAAACAGATCAAGAAACAAAAGAGTACAGAAATAGATTCACAGTCAACTAATCTTCAAAAGAGACATGAAAGAAACTCAAAAAGGAATGGAAAGCTTCTTCAACCAATGGTGCTTAGGAAATGAATATCCACATATGAGAAAAATGAACTTCAACCCCTACCTCACAGCATAAATAAAAAATAAGTCAAGATTCATTAGAAACAAATAAACAATAAGATTTGCACAAAAAAGAAACATCATCACAGTCCATGAGTGGGCCAAATACAAGAAAAGCATAGAAAAAAGACAAGGTGCCACTAGAAGTACCTTTCACCCAGGGTCTGATAACATTGGCAGCATCAAGATGAACTCATGACATGTAGTATGTGCACATGTCTACGCAGAAATGCACCCAGGGTCTGAATATCTTTACATTTCCTACACTGAAAATTGATCACCAATATGACAGTGTTAAGAGGTAGGCACTTTGAGAGGTGACTGAATCACAAAGGTAGAGTCCTGGTAGGGGTAACAGGGGAGTGGGGGCTGTATACAGGGGTAGAGGGAATACCAGGGCCTTTCCCCTTCTGCTCTTCTACCACATAAGCACAGAACCAGAAAATCCTCACCAAACACCAGACATAAGCACCTAGATCCAAGGCTTCCCAGGCTCCACGGCTGTGAAAAATGCATTTTATTTCTTTACAAATTGTCTAGTCTCAGGTAATTTGTTATAATGAACTAAGATGTTAAAAAACGCACAGGTAGCCGGGCATGGTGGCTCACGCCTGTAATCCCAGCACTCAGGAGGCAGAGACAGGAGGATTGCTGAGTTCGAGGCTTGCCTGGGCTACATAGTGAGCTCAGAGCCAGCCCGAACTACAAAGTGAGACCCTGTCTCAAAAAAAAAAAAAAAAAAAACGCACAGGTGGGCATTTGAAATGAACAGACACTTCTCAGAGGTAGAAATTAAAGCAGCCAAGAAGGATATGAAGAAATGTTCAACATCACTGGTCATTCGAGAGATGCAGATGAAAACAACACTGAGATTCCATCTAACTCCACAAAGAATGGCTGCTATTACAAAATCAACCAACCATAAAGGCTGGTAAGGCTGTGGGGAGAAAGGAACCCTTCTCCACTGCTGGTGGGATTGTAGACTTGTGCAACCATTGTGGAGATCTGTGTGGAGCTTCCTCAGAAAACTAGGACTAGAGGTCCCATTCAACCCTGCTATTCCCCTGGTAGGAATATACCCAAAGGAATTTTAAAAATCACATTGGAAAGACATTTGTACACCTCTATTCATAGCAGCTCAGTTCGTGATAGCCCAATCTTGGAAACAACCCAAATGCCCATCAACTGGAGACTGGATAAAGATGTGTTTTTAATGGAGTATTACTCTGCCATAAAGAATGACAGGATTGATTCATTTATGTGCAAATGGGAGACACCTGGAGGACACACTAATAAGTGAAATAAATAGAACACAGATATGCAAACACTGGATCTTTTCTTTGATATGAGCACCTGTAGAGGTAAAGGAGCTCTAGAATGTATAATAGTTTCTGTAATATCCAAAAGGAATTTGTTATGGGAATGTAATGAGGGGAAGGAATAAATATGATTTGGAAAAAAATAAAAGAGTATGTATATAGGGGGTGGGGAGGGGGTGGGTAGGCAGGGATGTGGGTAAAAATGAGAATTGACCTGTGTCACATATTGGTACAAATTCTCCAATGTTGTGTGTGATTGTGAGCTGTGTATATAATATACCAATGAAGTTTACTGAATAATGAAAAAAAACACACAGGCATGTGCATAAACGCACACATACACACACACTCACCCACATCTTGTTCTCGAGGCCTCAAAGTAACGGCATGGCTTTAGCGAGCAATCATATAACAAATACCTGATTTCCAAATACCAATCCTGCTTTGAGAGAAGCTGACTTGGGTGTGGCGCACCCAGGAGCTCAGAGTTCAGTGCCACACCAGCAAGTACACAGGGGCACCAAGATGGAGGAGGCACAGAAGCAGGGCACAAGAAGTGACTCAAAGCACTCCAAGGACCACAGCTGCAATAAACTGAGGATAGAAATGGCTTGGATAACAAAATACAGACCACTAAGTAATATATAATTCAAACAAATAATTACATAAATAAGCAAAAGATGGGAGAAGGAAGAAAAGCTCTTGCTTACAGTGGAATAATAATAACAATAGAAAGACAAGTTTGGAAAATCATTGCCAGATGCTAAAACTACTGGGTGACTGCTTGAGGAAGAACAGGATATTTACATAGTGTTAATATACATTATGTTCGAGGAGAAAAACAACATTTACCAGGTGAGAAATCTGGAAGATACCAATTTAGCAAGTATCTAACGTCATCATCAATATTAAATAAACTAACAACATGTGGCCCTTTAACAGGCTGTTCTGGGAATAAAAAATTCTCTGTTAGTCCTGCTTAAAATGCATGACCTGCATCTAACCATGAGGCACATCAGGAAAGCACAAATTGAAGGATACTATGGAAAATAACTGGTCTGTACTCTTCAAACACATTCATGTAAAAAACAAAGAGAGGCTAAGGAGCTATTTCAAATTAAAGGAGACTAAATAAACCTAACAGCTACCTGCAGGGCAAGTCTGGATTCTAGATGGAACAAAAGACCAGGCAGGGACATTACAGGCCCAAGTGCTGAATCTGCAGTGTGGACCTTGGGTTAGGCAGCAACACAGTATCGATTTATTCAGTTTCCTGTATTAATTTTACTGTGATTGTATAAGTAAATGCCCTGGCTCTCTGAAAACACATACTGACATGTTCTCAGAAAGATACATATTAGACTCAAGATACCCTATTCATACATGCAGATAAGGGAGAGGGAAGGAATGACAGAGTAGTGGACGGAGCAAAACACTAGATGTGAATTCTAGTAATGAGTATGCACCAATTCCGCACTCACATTTGTTCTGTAAGTCTGAAATCAGAAAGTAAAACTTCACTGAAAAACTAGAAACAGTCACTAACCTCAACATACACACGAGGTGGGGCTGGGATGTCAGCTCAGTGGTGGAGCAACCTGCACAAGGTCCTGGGCTCAATCTCTAGGACTGCTGAAAGGAAGGGAGGCAGGAAGGACAGATGGTCACACAGGGAGAAAGGTTTATTATAAGGAAACTTTTAATTCACAGAACAAGCAAGTGAGCTTTTACAGGAAAAAGGAAAGCAAACAACAAAAAGTAAGCCTCACTAATAGCCAGGCAAAGCAAGACAACAGTGAAATGTTTTCCACCTATTAAGCAGTAATTTTCTCTCTTAAAAAAAAATTAGCATTAGCAGGATCCCGAAATGGCCTCAACACCTCATTAGTGTGAGTGCTGACTGGGAGCTTTCAGGAAGACAGACAGATGATAGCAACTGAGAGCCTTAACACAGCCCCAATTCTAATTCACACTACTCAAGAGAAGTAATCTCCACTGTGGGCTGGCATTTAGGCACAAATATATCCTCATGGGCTATTTATACTAGCAAAATTCTTTAATTCACATGTTAAACAACATGTAAGGAAATTAGGATCACTACAAAATGCAGTGTTCAATTATTAAAAGACTAAAAAATTAAAAAGTGATGCCATGTTAGGAGAATAAAGTTTACCAAAAGAGGTGTTCAGAATGATCTTAACTAAGACTGCAACTCATAAAGCCCAGAACAGATGTCCTAAAACCAAACAGGACTGAGTAAACAGAAACAGAGTGCATGTGCCTGTCATCCTCCAGCACCCACCAACCAGGACAGTGCCAATCATGGAAGACACCAGCGCAGCTGCACTGCTGTCAAATGCACCTGGCTTCCTACAGGTGGAAGAAGTGGACTCTGGTTATTAAAGACACCTCAAAAATGAAACCCAAGCTGAATACGGAAGTTCATGAGGAAGCAGTTTCACTTTGTTTCTTTCAGCTACAAGCTTCTGGAGAAATATTCCTGAACCCGGATTCCCAAGGCAGGAAGACCCACCTACCTGATTCATGATGCGGGCTGAGACCACAAGTGACTGTCCATTCACCTTCATGGCAGAAGACATTTACCAAGCAGTCTAATCACTAGCTGCCACCCCCCACACACCCATCTGGCGCTGCAGCGCTGGCACGATGCAAGACCACACCTGCCTGCGGCTCTGCCTTATTCCCCAATGATTCCCCTCCCCCTTGCAACCTGCCACCTAATTAGCCAAGCAGAGCTCAGTAGGTTGAGGGGGTTGTGAGCCAGGCTGGAGACCAACAGCCAGGCAGGAGCAGGATTACCTGAGCCCAGCAGGGGCCAGCTGCCAGGCTTCTGTAAGCCAGTGGGTGGCTCTATCCCCAGGGATTTTCCACAGTGTCCTGGAGACATTTTTGGTGGCTGAGGAAAAAAACAGGGTGCTACAAACACCCCACGGTACACAGTGGGATCCCTAGACTGTAAATAATGCTTGGCCTGAAACCCTGCCATCTCTGATGCAGCCACAACCAAAGTACAGGCTGGTCCCGGCTCAGCCCAAAGGGGGCCCTGGAGGTCAGGACATGTGCCCACAGAAGTAGCTTTCTCAGCAAGGCATAGCAGCAGGTGGGGACTGCTCCTCTGACATCCGAAGTTCCACCAGACGCTGGGAACTGGTGCATTACATTTTAAGAAGGGTAGAAAAACACCTTTCCCTCAAGGTCTTGCTCCTCTACACATCTTGTGTTTTTCCTAGACTGCTTTGCAGCACCACCTCTAAGAAGATAGCACTATCAGACCCATGCAGACCTGTGAACGCCTCCAGAGATGCTGGCCACGCAGCTGATGACAAGCTGAGCTACATATCTCAAACTACTCATTGGCGCCCAGGAAAGTGGCCAGCATTCAAAGGTCACTCAAGGAGAAAATATAGTGCTGCTTTCCCTACACAAGGCCTCCAGAAACAACATTGTTTACAAAACTGAAAATAGTACTTAGCCCACATTCAACCAGAGAAAACACAACTGAACATAAAGGTCTCCACATACATAGATCCTTAAAGTCATGACCACATAGTCACACACACCACAATAGGTTTCACTTGATGACTCTCACAGAATTATCATGCCATCATTTCCACCCAGGCCAAAAGGGTGGAGAAATTACCCAACACCACCCTGCCAAAGTATAAACAACGGCAGCCTGTCTCTGAGGCACCATCTGTCTGTCTGTCTGTCTGTCTGTCTGGCACCAGCCTTTGTCTTCCAAGTATGGAGTGCCCACCACTGCAGGTGACCAACCCACTTCAGAGTAACCTCAAGGCCCTGATGCAGCCCAACTCCTCCAGGAATCCTGCCCTCCCTACTCAGCCTCTTTTCCAAGTGGTAAACACATCCCCTCCCGTGGACTGTGTTGCAATTAGCAACCTGAGGGAGACACAACTCATAAAGGCAGAGGGGTCACAGGTTCACAAATGAGTGAATAGAGATGCCAGGCCCCCAAAGTCAGTAAGGGAAAGGCACCAAGCTGCGTATGGAGAGAAAGGGAACAGGGCTGACTTTTAAGTTTTATGAGAAAACAGAAAAATATTTTGAGAAGTCAATCTCACCTTGTAAAACTCACATGTGTAGAATTACTTTGATCACAATCAAAATCAAAGCCCAATATGAACACAGCTCTGTGCTCAGGACCTTCACTAGGTGCCTGAGCCAGAATATCTCCTTTCACCTCAGGACCAAGGACCCAGGGCAGGGCAGCAGCCTGTGCCACTCACTCTGGAGCCATACCATATCTTTATCTAGCCACAGTCTGCCTGAATGACTATAATTTTGCAAAAATCACCACAGCTGATTAATAGGATTCTTTACAACACTTCTGCTCAGGTGGAATCTAACATAAAAGATACCCTTCCTGACACCTGCTTTAAGAGTTTTTAACAAAACAATATAAATGTAAAAGCTTATAGTAAGCAGACTGCTAGCATAAAATGAATGTTTCGTTTTGTTTTGTTTTGTTTTTTGAGACAGGGTCTCGCTTTGTAGTTCAGGCTGGCCCTCAGCTCACTATGTAGCTCAGGCAAGCCTCAAACTCAGCAATCCTCCTGCCTCTGCCTCCCGAGTGCTGGGATTACAGGTGTGAGCCACCACGCCTGGCACTGTGGTAAGGCATGAGTCTCCATGCCCAGCATTGTATGTGGTTACCGGGATCAAACTCAGGGCCTTGTGCTTGCGAGGCAGGCACTGGAACCACTGAGCTAAATCTCCAGCCCAATGAAAGGTTATTTTATCTTGAAAGACAAGTTAAGGTATTAAAGCATTGAGTTCTATGTTCAGCACTGAGCAGAGGTTCACTGAAAAGCAGCCAGACTTTCTGGAGCATAAGACAGAGGGACAAGGTAAGAGGTCCCAGTTCCACCCGGCCCAGGAGCTCCAGTCTGCACTGGGGTGTCACCTGCAGGCGAGCTGTGCTCTGCATAAGCAGAGAGCTAACGACATGCAGGCCACTTACTCCCCACAGTTACCTGTTCCCAGGCCACCTGAGATGACATCTACAGGTGCTAGTAAGTATGCTGAGGAACAGTTCTAGTCAACAGCACCCAGGAAAGCCACACCAGCCCCTTCCCAGCCTGGCTTTCAAGAACATGTGAGGAGACCATCTAGGTCCCCCCATGCTGGAGTCTCAGCGGTGTGACTACAGATGGAGGTATCATGGCCAAATGGAGTCAGGTGTGCATGGCAGGAAAACGTACTTACTGATGCTCACAGCATGGCACCGCCTGTGCTTTCCAGGATTCCAGGTGTTCTGATCAGTAGGTCTAGGATGGGCCTGAAACCCCAAGGCCCTCCCAAGTACGAGGATGGCACAAAGGTGGCTCTCTGGGAGCAATGTGGGAGAGCAAGAGCCCGCTAGGGACTAGATTCTCTAGAGAAACAGGCCAAGAGCAGAGAACTACCTCTCACTGCCTGGAGACAGGGAGGAAAAGGTCAACAGAAACTCTTTCCTCCTTTACTTCCCTGGAGTAGAATCTGAAGAACACAGTATTTCTGGTTAGGCCACCCTAGTGTGTATGAAAGCAAAATGAGGGAAGGCCCAAAGCAGAAAGACCTCCAGAAAAATACAGAGACACAAGCCGGGCGTGGTGGCTCACGCCTGTAATTCCAGCTCTTGGGAGGCAGAGACAGGAAGATTGCTGAGTTCGAGGCTTGCCTGGGCTACATAGTGAGGTCAGGGCCAGCCTGAACTACAAAGCGAGACCTTGTCTCAAAAAAAAAAAAAAAAATACAGAGACACAAGCTGTAACAGATGTGACAGAACATCCAATGAACACCAAGAATTTGTAGGGGAAAGTTATTCAGGTGAACACTTAGGTAATTTAATTTCTGAGAAACAGGAATAGAGCTCTGTAGTTGAACAACAGGTTAATAATTCCTGATTATATATTTCTGATCTCACTAAAAATAGAGCTATAACTATAGTTCGAGAGCAAAGATAAATAAGGAGTTTAAGAAGCCCAAATTCTCATATATCTAAATCAAAAGGCAAGGCACAATATCTTCAGCTGGAGAATCACAGGGTTATAAACTTTATCATGGGAAATAAAAAGCCAATTACCATAGGAAATATTTTGTCTCTTTTTCATCATAAGCCTTTATGTTCACTGTTTAAAAATGTCCTGTGGAGCCGGGCATGGTGGCTCACGCCTGTAATCCCAGCACTCGGGAGGCAGAGACAGGAGGATTGCTGAGTTCGAGGCTTGCCTGGGCTACATAGTGAGCACAGAGCCAGCCTGAACTACAAAAGCGAGACCCTGTCTCAAAAAAAAAAAAAAAAAAAAATGTCCTGTGGGGCCAGAGGATTAGCTCAGTGGTTCCGGCTCCTGCCTCGCAAGAGTAAGGTCCTGTGTTCGATCCCGGTAACCACATGGAATGCTGGGCATGGTGACTCACGCCCACCAACAATCAATACCACATACCACAGTGCCGGGTGTGGTGGCTCACGCCTGTCATCCCAGCACTCGGGAGGCAGAGACAGGAGGATTGCTGAGTTCGAAGCTTGCCTAGGCTACATAGTGAGCTCAGAGCCAGCCCGAACTATAAAGCGAGACCCTGTCTCAAAAAAAAGTCCTGTGTACTTCTTTTAAAGATGATAAAGACAGAGCCAGAGATATAGCTCAGTGGTTCCAGCACCTGCCTAGCAAGCACAAGGTCCTGAGTTCGATCCCCAGTAACCACATACAACAATATGGGGTGTGGTGACTCACGCCCACCAGCAAGCAGCACCACAAACCACAGTGCCAGGCCTGGTAGCTCACACCTGTAATTTCAACACTCAGGAGGCAGAGGCAGTGGACTGCTATGAGTTCAAGGTTTGCCTGGGCTACATAGTGAACTCAGGGTCAGCCTGAACTACAAAGTGAGACCCTGTCTCAAAAAAAAAAAAAAAAGATGGTAAGACAGCTGTTCATTAAAGTACATTAAAAAGTAGTAACAGAACAGCAGAGAAAACCTACTTTTGTAAAATAAGGGAAATGGTCTTCATACACATATGTAGAGTTTACCTACACATGTACAAACCACTGGTGGGATGGTCCTTCCACAAATTCTCCCACATAATCCCAGGAGAACTAAGTAAGAAATTTAAATGTCCACCAATGAAACAATGAACCATTATGGCAGAGGATAAATATGTATTCCTATCTTAGATGGTTAGGACAAAAAGTACTTCAGATATCTGAATTTATTTTGGCATATTTGCATAAACTTTACCAGTTGAGCGTCCCTAATCCAAAAATCTTAAATCTGAAATGCTTCAAAATTCAGAACTTCTGTTTTAACATGATGCTCAGAAAGTTCAGATTTTACTCACTTCAAATTTAGATTTTTAGGTTAAGAGTCCAATTTGTGTGTGTACTTATAAATTAAAATACAACACAGTTCCAAAAAACCCTAAAATGCCCAATTTTGGGGGGAAACCTCAAAACTGAGAATAGCATATGTGTATGCACATGTGTGTAACATAAAATTATTTCTGCAGAAGTTTTTTTTATAAGGAACAAAGCAAACTTATGGACAAATGTGGACCCATAAACACAGACTAACAACTCCAGGGGGCGGTGTGTGACTCAGTGGTAGAGTGTTCGCTTACCATGCACGAGGAGTTATTGGAGAGGAGAGGCATGAGAGGGCAGAGTGGAAAAAGAGGAGGAGGAGGAGAGAAAGGGAAGAGGGAAAAAGGGAGGGAGGTGGAAGAAAAGGAAGGAAGAAAGTAGAAAGGGAAAAAGAAGAGGAGAGGAGAACAGGAACCCAGCAGTTGAAGGGAAACCTAACTGACAGTAGCAATGGCCAGCAATACCATAAACAAAAAGCACTTCCATATTGCTCTCTAAACGCCTATCAACACAGCCACAGTGGAAAACAAATTACTCCCACACCGCAAGAGACAGAAATCTAGACACCCCCAAGGTGCCTGTCCTGTGTATCCACCTAAATTTACCTTGGCTTCAGCTGGGAAGGGAAAGGGGCTATGTGGAACAAATAGGAGGAGCAGCCCAACAGAGGACGTCCCTGACTAGGAAGGAGACGTTCAGCTGCTGGCGTTGAAGACAAAGGGGTGCAGGCCCAGGAGATGAGGATGAATGCCCTTCAGAAGCTGAGAATGACACACCCTGACACCCAGCAAAAACACAGTCCCCAGACCCGAGACTGTAATAACTGGCTCTGCCACTGTTGGAAGGGGCTCACCCGCAAGGCTCCAGAAAAGACTGCAGTCCTGTCAAGCAGCTGACTTTAGCCTGGACCTGGGCAGGCTACAGAAGCCCACTTCCAGCCTACAGAAGCACCAAGTAATTAATCTACGCTGTCTGAGGCCTGAAAGTTCTTGTAATTTGTTACACAGCAATAGGTAACTAGCGCAGACTGTAAAGGCTCATAAGGTAGTCTCCACTAGATGAGAGGCAGAACAGGACCGCTTTAGCCCAGGAGTTCACGGCCAGCCTGGACAACAGCAAGTCCCCATCTCAAAAAAGAAAACAAGAAAGGGCCAGAGGGTTAGCTCAGTGGTTCCGGCACCTGCCTCACAAGCGCAAGGTCCTGAGTTCGATCCCCAGTAACCACATACAATGTTGGGTGTGGAGACTCACGCCCACCAACAAACAATACCACATACCACAGTGCCAGGCATGGTGGCTCACGCCTGTAATCCCAGCACTTGGGAGGCAGAGACAGGAGGATTGCTGAGTTCGAAGCTTGCCTGGGCTACATAGTGAGCTCAGAGCCAGCCTGAACACAAAGCGAGACCCTGTCTCAAAAAGAAACAACAGGAAAGAGTTGAAGATGCATCACCTCATACCCCAGCAGCTAGACCCCTGACAATCACCACGTTGTGCACCAAAAGACATACTGAGTGCCCACATCACCATAGTTCCTGATAGGAAAAAAAGATACCATCATCAGAGGTCAAGGGACAATTACAGATAGACTATTCACATAATGAAACACAATCTGCACAGTAATGATACACCAAAAAATGAGAGCTGGTCCCCAGAACAGGGTCAAGGCACATCAAGTCCTCAGCAGTCTTATGTGACTGTCACCTAAAGTCCTTGGCCACACAATACTGCATATATCCATCCCCACAGAAAATTACATGGGTGGTACTTATGCACAGATTCTGAATGTGTAAACCAGGATTCTTGGAAAAATAGTATGTTAAGAAAAAGAAGAGAGGGGCCAGAGGGTTAGCTCAATGGTTCCGGCACCTGCCTCACAAGC